>JXOV01006526.1:0-14277 GCA_001014945.1 Clogmia albipunctata
CGGATCGTTCTCAAGCAATAAAGTTCGGTGTTTTCAAGCACGTTACTCTACAGGTTTCGTGCTTTTCTCTCTCATTTGACTATTCGAACCTTCCGCATTCTCGTCGATTCAGTCCTTTCTGCATTTTCAAGACATTCCGGGTGTACTTCTGGGTCAGAATTTAGAATCATTTTCGGAGGGAAGAAAGTTTAGGCCGGACAATGTTCCCGACATATTTAAGTCTTTGTACTGGGAATTCTGTGACGATATCTGGGTATTTATATAGTTAATACAACTCACGGCTGTACCATATGTCGATGGCTTCTTCCTCTTTTGGGGTGGTGGCCCACGTTTCGCTGGATTCACTAGCATCCTATAGAGGCGCAACTTCGTTGTTCTGCTTAAGAGAGAGCTCATGAAGAAGAACCAATTGTCTGCAGTCAGAATTCTCCTTTGGATTCCTTTAGATACGGTGCTGGAAGGATTCAATGAGGTTAACGGTTAAATTCTGACTAACATTTGGATCTCTTGCTTTTTGTGGATTTGAGGCCATTATTTTCGTTTTTACTTTTTTAAAATAAGACCTACATTTGATGGAGCGCTTTCGATTTTTTTTAGTATTCCGTCATTTCGGGGATACTTACTGCCGCAATATCTACGTCATCTGCATAGGCCAGTTGTTGCACCGATTTCGTGTAGACGTTTCCAGATGTGTTGATGTTGATATCCCGAATTAATTTCTCAAGGGCTAGTTTAAAGAGAAGGCAAGCCAAAAAATCGCCTTGTTGTAGTTCGTTTTGGGATTCGAGTGGTCGGGAGCTGTCCCTTAAAAATATATGCTTATTTAACAGCATTAATTTTGAAATAAATAAATGTTTTTGTTACCGTAACTGAGATAAATATAAGAAATACATAGACCAGCCAAACAGATAAGATAGTAATCGAATCAAACATAATTTGTTATAATTTTTCTTAAATTAAACAAAATTATAGTTTTTACTAATAAAAATCTCTTTCTTTTTTCAGAATCAACATTGGAAATAAGCAGAATTTGATAAAAAAAAAACACCATTTAATTGTCAACTTATAACAACTGAAAATTAAATCAGAATTTAATTGCCTGTCTTTTATAACATAAGCAACGAGATATGATTTTAACTCCATCTCCAGGAACAATGATGCACCCACTCAATATGTATCAAAATTCTCTTACTTAACCCCAAATTCTTTTACAATCACAAATGAAACAAATTCAAAAAAACATATTTTGANTTTTGATTTTCAACAATTATTCTATATCAATAGTTTTATTAAAGGATCAAACATGAGTAATGAAGTACTTTNAATTAAATCAGAATTTAATTGCCTGTCTTTTATAACATAAGCAACGAGATATGATTTTAACTCCATCTCCAGGAACAATGATGCACCCACTCAATATGTATCAAAATTCTCTTACTTAACCCCAAATTCTTTTACAATCACAAATGAAACAAATTCAAAAAAACATATTTTGATTTTCAAAAATTATTCTATATCAATAGTTTCACTAAAGGATCAAACATGAGTAATGAAGTACTTTCTCAAAATTATATACCATATTTGTTAGAATTATTAAATAAAAATATATGTCATTCTTCATTAAAAACAGAATCAGAAGTATCGACCACAAAATCACCTCGAAATTTCCGGGATACTATTCAAAACCAATACATTGATCGAATCAAGACCAATTCTCGAGTAGCTCACAAAATAAAATAGGACAAAACTGATATTAAAATAAATTTGGTTAAGGAAAACTATGTACCAATTATTCAAAATGACTATAAATCAACAAACATATCACTAAAGCNACACTAAAGCAAGATCAGCCTAAATTTCCATTTAAAAAACCACACATTCCTTGCCTGAAAATTTGGCAACAATGTTAATAAATCCTGAAACAGGGAAGAAAAGAGCTCAATGTAATGTGTGTTTCAAATCCTTTTGTGATAANCTATAAATCAACAAACATATCACTAAAGCAAGATCAGGCTAAATTTCCATTAAAAAAACTCACATTTCGTTGCCTGAAAACTAGGGAACAATGTTAATAAATCCTGAAACTGGGAAGAAAAGAGATCAATGTAATGTGTGTTTCAAATCCTTTTGTGATAACGGTGCTTTTAAAATTCACTTTTCTGCTGTTCATTTAGGTGAAGTGCACAAATGTACTGTCGAGGGTTGTAATATGGTATTCAGTCCAAGAAGATCGAGAAATAGACACAGTTCTAATTCAAACCCAAAATTGCATTCACCAAATTTAAGGCGAAAAATATCAGCTTATAATGGAAGAAGTTATCGACCTCATCCGATTTTGCTTAATGGTTATATGTATGGTCGTTCAATGACTCCAAGGACTTTAAGTTTTAAATTCCAAATTGGATCACAGCCTATTATGAACTCACCGATTAATTGTCGTCAACCTTTAGAAGGAAATCAAATCTTGAAAAGTCAACAAGAAAAGAGAATTGATTAAAATGATCACAAAGAAGGTTTGTTAGACCTAGAAAAAGTCACTGATTGTAAAAGATCTCCAAACTTTGAGAATAGCAAAAATGAACAAGGTCTAAATTATTACAAGAGATAAAAATTTCCATTAGAAATGATGTCAATAATCCAATAAATAATGATTATTTTTTAAATATTCAAAAAACCAAACCAAAGGGAAAGGTAAAATAGCTAATAAACGAAATAGAAAAAATAAAAATATTAAATTCGTTGTAAGGCTTTGCATATTAGAAATACAAATGTTCCTGAAGCTAAAACCAGTTTAGGATTAATTAAAATAAAAAGAGCATCCACAGCAATATTGAAGAAAAACAGAGATTTCAAACAAGACAGTGAAGTCAATAAAGATAAAGCCTAAAAATTGTAATGCTTTAAAATTAAGATAACCAAGCCAATTTCTATTAGCTGTAGAAAAGAGCTTAATNTTAATATAAACATAATTGTAATGCTTCAAAATTAAGATAAACAAATCAATTTCTATTAGCTGTAGAAAAGAGCTTAATATATAAAATTACTAATGTTTTTTTTTTANAGCATCCACAGCAATATTGAAGAAAAACAGAGATTTCAAACAAGACAGTGAAGTCAATAAAGATAAAGCCTAAAAATTGTAATGCTTTAAAATTAAGATAACCAAGCCAATTTCTATTAGCTGTAGAAAAGAGCTTAATAAATAAAATTACTAATGTATTTTTTTCAATTAAGATACTTTTTAAATAAGCTATAATAATAAATATTAGTGCACAGTCATACTGTGTCCTAGCTATTCAAATGATCTCCTTTAGTTATTCAAGTACAATGGTTGTACGTGTTAATGTATACGTATATAATAATGTTGGAATGAAAGTGTTGACCAGCTACATTATATGGTGACATTATTATTGAAAAATCTGTATAGATCTATAAATAAAAGTAATTTTTACAAATAATTTAAATAAGTTTATAAATCAATTTCTTCTACCAATACGAAATTCACAATAAAACTGGTAAGTAAAATCTGGAACTATTCAATATACTATATTACATATTACTCTGGTTTTCTTACTCCATATAGATTTTTAAGAAATTGATCTATTTTTAGAACAAAAAAATATTAAAAATATTATTGTAGTTTGGAAATATATTGTTGTAATTAATTTACATACCATATGCTTTCTTCTTGAATTATATAATTGGCTATATTTTTATTTGTTAAATTTCTAGAATATATTAAATGAAAATAAGTGTGTATGAATAGGACACAAATTTGCCATCGTAATGAGTGATTGAAGATTACAAGACACCGAAAACTGCTTGTCATTCTCTGTAATTTAAATTTGAAACCGGCGTCACTCTTAAACTAATTCTTATTATATTTTCAATCAATTCTGATGTTGACTTTTGGTCTAATGATCCAATGCTGATAAATGGAATTAGTGCAAGTAGCTGAAGAATTATCACCGCCTCATTAAATCAGTTTACTAAAGTGTGAAGCTATTGATTTGATTCGAAAGATGTAAATCCTAAGTTGATGCTGCTTGCCATTGTTCGAGCTCTTCCTATACAAATACATCAAAATGAATTGATATCAATGGTTTCTTATAAAAATGCATTAAAAAAGTGAGAACTAAAGAGATCATTGATTACATGGTCCACGAAACTACATTTTAAAGAGAAAAAATGAATAAGAGAAAAAATATGAATAAGATCATTGTAACGATGCANGGTCCACGAAACTATATTTTAAAGAGAGAAAAAAAGAGACAAGGAATTTTATTAGGCGCCAGAATTTCTGTTAAATTTAAATGTCTCGTTTCTTTTTAATCTTCTATTTAATATGAACTGTAATTATATTGAAAAGTATGGTATGGTAGGTTGAGCACAANACTAAGACACGGTTTAGTCCACATAAAATATAATTGTAATTTTCTATATTGAAATTAAACTGAAAGTGTTCGTAGTATTGTTTGAATGTAATAAAGAAATGAGAGTTTTATTTTTAAAATATGGTATGATATGGTTGGGCAAAGAATCCGCTCGGGAATCATATCCCTTAATCATATATAAATATATGAATAAGATCATTATCACAATGCACGATAACGTAACAACAGGACAGTCATACGCTCCTCCTCGTATAGCGCCCTAGCTTTCCCTCCCTATCGCAATTGCTGGCCCTGAATAATTTGTCGCTATAGATGTAGTACCTCAGATATTTAAAAGTATAAAAGAAAGTTCACAAAGTTTTCGTCCTTAACCTGTAAATTCCCTGCTTTAAAATTATTAGAGACCTTTACTGAAAGCAGAAAAATCATTTTCTTCAACTAAAACGAAAAATATCGGTTTATATTATAATTATGTGTTTCTCAAACTATTTTTTTAAAATATTTTATAAAATTCGCATATTTATTCGCATATATATTTGCTATTTATTAACGAAATATAGAGTAAATAATAGGAAGAAAACAAGGTGCTAAATTAAGGCCTAAACACATCAATTAAGGTAAGTATCGGTCAAGCGCTTAAAACTTTCAGTCTCAATTTTTCAATATTTCATGGAAATATAGCATAATGCACTGTATCAAGAATATACTCTTGATAGCATTAATCGTTAAACCACTTTTACAATCCAAAACCAAGAAAGGAATTTAAATGTAAAATCTATCAAAAAATTGTGCACTTACTTTTTATGCTGACTGGTCAATGAGCATGGTTTGAACTTGTTATTTTTATTTTGGAATTAAATTTAACGAGTCCGGCAATCCGCTCATTTCATTTATTTGTTTGCGCTATCACAAATTTATAATTCGCTATGAATATTATTTCGTAATGTTATTGATATATATAAATGGTAACTTTTTCGCGCTCGAAAAATATCCGCCCAGGATTTGATCCCACGACCTCGAGGAGGATGTCCAGGGTGCTAACCGTTAGGACACAGAGGCAGACATATTGAATGGTTTTCCTGAAAAACAAATATAATAATTGTTTATAAACCACTTTTTAAAAAAAAATATTTAGATACATATAACCATTTAATTGTTTTTTTTTTATATTGTTCAGGTTAAAATAAATTTGTGTGTAGATTTAATGGTACCCCATGTTTTAAAGGATTGACTGGGTCGTTTTTTAACTGGTCTAGGTGCTTAATTAATTAATTCACTAATAATACACTGAAAACAAATAGTCATGAAATGTCTAAGTCCGTTGGTTGAGGTTTAGACTCCACACGTTCCTTTCAATAAGCCGATTCTGTAAGCTCACCAATTTAGTTCGCGATCGAAACTGCGAGCGGTTTTTATTGAGTAGTCATAAGTCAACCAACTAGTAACGGGTTTTATTAATTACGTTGCTATATTTGACATTTCATTTTGTTCCCATAAAATAGTTCGGTTGATTTTGTTAATTTTAAGTTACTTCAAGGTTTTCAAATTACAATAACCACTCAAATGATCAAGTAAAGTGTATAGAAGTGAATAATTGTGCGGAAATTGTGTTTCGCAGAAGAAAAACAAGAAAATTGTGAAGATTTTAATTATTGAAAAATGTTTCAGTTTGATGTAAATTACGTAAAAAATAAAGATATTGATTTATTTAAATTGAAGATATAATTATATTTATCATGTTGATGTGTTATTTTTATCTAAAATTTAATTTTCATGTGACAGAAAGTGTGTTGATTTGCTGGGGCCATTCAATTGATTTCCTCTGGTTGCATTAAAGGAATTAATTTACAATGATTTTTTTTGTTGTAGACTCGGTTCGCTGTTCACGGCGAACTTAGTGAACATTCTTCGTGAACTTAGAGAAACGGCCCTCAAGAATTGAAAAGCAAATTTTTTTAATGTTTTTAAATATTAATATTAAAAACAACTTTTTAATTCTTCATTATCAAAGATATTAGTTGGATTAGAACTTATGTTTTGTAAAACTGAAAAAGGCGTATTAAATCAAGTGTTCAAATCAATGGACCACTATTAATAGATCAGTAATTATAATAATATCCGCTGTTACCAATGGGATAAATTGACATAGTGTGTTGTGTACGAATATGTCCAGAAAAGAGTTGTTCGGCGACATAAACCAAAACCGATAAAGATAATTAATCAAAATTATTTGTCGTTCAATTGGCATTTAATTCAGCTGTACCGAATCTAGAGAATAAACTCATAGGAATGCCATTGTGTCATGTGTTGTGACAACGAACAAAAGTTAATCTTATGACAAAACCAGTGAAAACTTTGTGCTGGAGAATTAATTCGGTCTTCAAGAAAGAAGGTGCCATTAAATCGGATTTTCTGGTTTACGACGACCACCAAATTAGTTTCGAATGTGACCAACACGGAATTTGTTTTCAATACCTTAGCTGTTTGGTCTCGCTTTGGTGATAATTATTGTTCGAGGTGATTGAAAGGTGACCGAAATCACAAGAGCGAAGATTGATTTCTCATGGAGCTTCTCTTGAACTATGATCAATAGATTTTTTGAGCCATAAAAATTATTGTACATGCATCGAATTTGTATTTACAACTATCGTTTTTTACGTGAAAAGGTGTCACTTAAGACAACGGATATTATAAAAGCTCTAAATTCATTACAAAATTTTAAACCGATATTCGCAATAATGTAATATATCAAACTTGTATAAAATTGGTAGAAATTTGACCGATTTATTTAACTAGCCCAGATGGGCCTTAGAGGCATGTTTTGAGCTGATGTAATTTTTATTATCATCGGGATTATTTTCTNGACAACGGATATTATAAAAGCTCTAAATTCATTACAAAATTTTAAACCGATATTCGCAATAATGTAATATATCAATCTTGTATAAAATTGGTAGAAAGTTGATTGATTTATTTAACCCTAACTTGCCCAGATGGGCCTTAAAGGTCTGTTTTGAGCTGATGTAATTTTTATTATCATCGGGATTATTTTCTTCTACTTTATTAAAAATGAATTTTGAATTTAGTAATTGCGTCAATCAATAAAAATGAATTTTCCGAGTTTTCGAATAATAACAAAAATAGTAAAATAAACTTTAAAAGGCTCTGAGTATAAATAGAGACTCTTTTTACGTCCGAAAAGCCCATTTCACTCGCTTTAACAAATTAAATTTTCATCCCTTTCAATTCCTGAAATGAACATGTGGAGTCCTTAACTTTAACCAACGTAGTCAATTTATAGCGCCTAGATCAGTTGAAAAAGGACTCAGTCAATCCTACCAGCCCTGGGATCAAAACCATGGCCTTCAAAGAGGCAGCCGGATGCGTTACCACATCGGCTATGCGGCCGGTATTATATAAACCGTACTAATTATTCAGTTTATTTATTTATCAAAATGTTTTAATATAAAATAAAGGATCAAATTGCATTAATTTTAGATATATTATTTTTATTGTCCTAACAACTTTATAAAGAAGGAATGAGAGATTTAATCAATTGAAGTTGTATGTCGGAACTCGCTTAAAAACAAGGATAATACTGCTAAAACACAGAAAGCAATGCAATTGTTGTCCATCAATAAAAAAAACCCTAAAACAAATTTTAAAAATGTTGTAATTGTAATGAACATTATTTAACAGAAGTTACTTTTATTTTTTAAATATCAAAGTAGGAACTTTGAAAAAAAATGTATTTCTTTGATTGAATAATTATTTTTAATTTGAAAATGAAGAGTGACATCTAAGGGTCCAATGAATTGATAAAGTTACAAAATCATCCCAGGTTGGTTAGGGTTTAATTCTAAGCTCTAAAAATTCATAAACTGTGGTGATTAGATATGCCATTCCTATATTTTATTATTTGCATAAATTTATGTTAGCCATAATTTTATTATGTAAAATGCGATTAAAGAATGGTTAACTTGAAAGAATTTTATAAATCAATAACTTTTAGGCAATGAAAAATATTTTTAAAAAGTTTTATTATATACTTTTTACAGTGTTTGATTTAGTACTAAAGTGCTTCTAAATTTAAAAATGATTCTTTTTTACTAACATTATTTATTGTCAGGCCATATGGTCTATAGTACTCCAGCCCAAAATATGAAATAAATAAAAAATAAAATTTTATTGTCAACCACTCTTATTGATTTTTTGAAATTTGATACATATTTAAACCCTCTTTTTAAAATAGAGGTGGAAAACTCGCAAAAGTCACTCGAATTCCAAATGCAATCGTTTTTTTCTATTTCCAAAATTTAATTCTTACCCTTTTTAGGATAAACACAGATATCAACCAAAAGAATTTCTTATTTATTTAAATGTTTTCATTTGACTGTCATGGTCAAGCATTAAATTAATTTGAATTTACTTGGAGTAAGATGTAAATGAATAAAGTTATTAATTTTGACAGGCCAACCATTCTTTTGAAAATTGCATCTTTGAGTAGTTATAAATTTTTTGAAGTTGTTTTTAGCAATAAAATTCAATGAAATTGTCAAAACGTGGACCTAATGCAAAATTTATGTGGAAAGCAGGAAAAATAAATTGCTTTTGACAAAGCCAATAAGCGAGTTTCACTCCAAAGAGATTAAGAATGTTTTAGAAAGACAGACTCTGAACAAAATTAACTTTTATTTTTTATAGATATTAGTAGATAAATCTTTAGCTCATATGCCAAAATAAATTTTCTTTCGTTATCATTTTTGAATTACATGTTGATAAATATTAAACAAACTTCCCGATAAAACATCAGTGCAACCATTGGATATCTTCAGAGTGGGTATCAATCGGGTCTCCAAAAGAGAAGGTGTCATTAAATCGGATTTTCTGGTTTACGACTACCACCAAATTAAATTTGAATGTATCTAACTTGAGATTTGTATACAATATCATTAATGGTTGGTTTTCGTTTTTGTGAGATTAGTTGAGGTGGTTGAAATCAAGATTGATTTCTTATAGAACGACATGGTCCATTAACTTTGGTGTTATACAATGTGACCATACAATTTTTATTACACGCACGACATTTTCAAAATTGATAATTTTTATGACCATAGGGGATTTATTTTATTAAAGTTACACAGCTCTAATTAAAATATGTCTTAATTACGAATCGTTTGGATTACGTGTACAATAAGCACTCCCAGCAATAATATTTTGAGAGTTTTTTAATCTATACTTAAAGATTTCTCTTTAGGACCAAATTTGACTATTTTTTGGCGAACTAAGCTATAAAGTTTATCAAACTCAGTTCAAAAGGGTCATATTCAATGGATTGTGATTTTTGATCAGTCATTATTGGTTGAAGATAAATTGATTAATATAAATTTTAATAATTGGGTTTTCCTTTCGTTCTGTTAGACATCGTCATCTTGCCCAAGAAGTACCCAAAGAATAATGAAATGAGGCCTTCCCCACTGTCATCAATAAGGCTGAACAAAGATCTTGAGAATAAAGCCGATTCAATACGAATAAGAAAAAGAACCTATGTTTTAAAATGACCACATGTCCGAGACATCAGTTGAAGTATTTCATTATCTTATAATTTATTACCATCAAGTTCAATGGTTTTGGTCTATAATTTGTATTACATATACATTAATATACACCATTATAAACAGATTGACAAAAATATTTGATATTTCGGTTTGACGACCGTCAAGTTATTACAAATTATACATGTACCTGCAAAAATAACCCAAGGAAATGTCCTTTTAATTTTAATTAAAACTTGATTGGAAACTTTGGGGTATAATGTCTTCGCATTTTGTTATTTCGATTTTCGTTTAGACTGAATAGTATTATAGGAAGATATTAAAATCAATCATTTAAGTCATTGAAAGTTGCTAATTTATAATTTTCTTTATTCATAATATTTCTACTATTATTTCTAGCATAGACAAAAAGATTAAAAATCATTGGTATTCACTCCCCAAACAAGTCATCATCCGAACCATGCTCATTCTTTTAAGGCAGATTTAACCAATTAAAGTAAAATAAAAACATTAAAGCAATCTTTCCAAAATTAGAGAACATAAAAAACATCCATTATGAATTATCAAAAATACTAAAATTATAATTCAAGCCCTTACCTTACTATTACAAACCATCCACAACTAACCCTAAACACTTTCGTCATACTTTGTCTTATATTGTCCTGGCGAGTGTTGCCTAATGGAAGGTCGATGGTACGTAATTCCTGTCCAACTCCTTTAGTATAAAAGTACCATAGGTAGGGATAACGTGTANAATTCAAGCCCTTACCTTACTATTACAAACCATCCACAACTAACCCTAAACACTTTCGTCATACTTTGTCTTATACTGCCCTGGCGAGTGATGCCGAATGGAGGGTCGATGGTACGTATTTCCTGTCCAACTCTTTTAGTATAAAAGTTCCATAGGTAGGGATAACGTCTACGTGATGAGGCTGTACCCGTCACTCCACGGAATAAAGATCGGTGATAATTCATGTATGAATGAGGGCTATAATTCATTGATGGGTTGTTCGATCCAATATTACATTACATAAATTGAGATTATCCATAAAATANAATGAGGGCTATAACTCATTGATGGGTTGTTCGATCCAATATAACATTACATAAAGTGAGATTGTTCATAAAATGAAAAGCATTTAAACAGTGTTTACTTAAAAAGAATCAATATTTTGTTGTTTTAAAAGTTTTATTTTTTATCCCGGAAATAGCCATCTGTGAAGGTGTTAATGTTAATAAAGTCATAAACCTAATTGAAATTCCGATGTGAAGTGAATATAATCACAACCATAAGAATGAGCTAAGATGACCTTGTAAAAATTGTGACAACAATGGCAAGTCACCGGGTATCAAGAGGCTTATTTGAAAAGCCCGGCAAAAACATTCACCATCAAATTAATTACCACGAATTCGTTACAGCCAAATTATGACATAATTTGTCTAATGATCAAAAGCGAAACTTTTAAAAAAAATTAGCTTCAAAGACTATCACCATTTGTAAATGTGATTAAATGGAATGGATGAACATGTCTAGTTATTTTTATACTTTTGCCTGTAGGGTTTTTTCAATAAATCTCTAACGCCAAATCTTTACGACTATGCAGCGCTTTTGTTTGCATTGAGTGTTTGATAGTTAACGTACTAATTTCTTTTTTGTTGAGGTTAAGTAACTAGCTTATGCTACTTTTTCTATAACTTTGGGACATTTTAATTGATAGATCTTTTATTACGCTCTTCTCATAAAAAAGTAAAGCTTAATTTTGTCGACTACTAATCTTTAAAATTTAATTTCTATAATACAGATACTGACCATATTTTCATAAAAAAACCAAAGCCCGTCCATTTTTTTTAAAAATGCTATGTCTTTTTAATCTATAAATAAANAACTAATTTCTTATTTGTTTAGATTAAGCAACTAGCTTATGCTACTTTTTAATTGATAGATCTTCTCATAAAAAAGTAAAGCTTATTTTTGTCGACTACTAATCTTTAAAATTTAATTTCTATAATACAGATACTGACCATATTTTCATAAAAAAACCCAAAGCCCGTTCATTAAAACAAAATGCTATGTCTTTTTAATCTATAAATAAAATGAATTAAACACAAAAATTAAAAATCGTTTAACCTTTTGGGTGGCATTAATCAAACTCAAAAATTAAACTAAATTATATCTTTACATCATCCGTTTCATAGCCGAGAGGTAACACATTCGGGGACCTGGATCGAATCCTAGGGGTGTAAAATTTAATTACATCCCTTAACAAAAAAGTAGATGTTATTAACTGAAAAATAATACCCTGGAAACAAAGACTGCATTTAATTAAAATATAAATTTATTGCAAAATTCTCGGATTACTCTAGTATTTCACGAGTTTTGAAAACTATTTTCATTTATATAGAAATTAGTTTATGTCACTAACTTTTTGTAAGCTTCACCTCACGAAATTGCACAAAATAGAAAAATTAAAAATTTTATTAATAACGAGTTTTGNAACATAGTCCGCATTTAATTTGAATATTAAATTTTTTGTACAAAATTCTCTGATTCTTCTACTATTTCACGATTGGAACCTGTTTTCACTTATCTAGAAATTAGTTTACGACACTAACTTTTTGTAGGCTTCACCTCACGAAATTGCACAAAATAGTAAAATTAAAAATTTTATTAATAACGAGTTTTGTTATTGAAATAATTGCTTCTATGTAATAACGTTATAACGACTTTAATAGTTTATCATTATATTAAATATTATTTTCAAAAAAAAAATAATTTTGACTTACAATGCAAATTAAATTATTTCCATTTAATGTTTCTAAAATGTGACATAGACCATTCTTTCCCTAAACCATGTTTATAATCATAAATGAAAAATAGCTCCAACAAAAACACAAATATAACGCATTATTGGCATGTAATGGTTGTTTGGTGTAATGAAGGTCGACAAAGAAGAAGATTAAGATGAACACATGGTGCCACTGCTAAAGTGAAAATGGTTTCTGATGCTCGAATGCTGGTATTGGGTTTAATATTGAATTATTTATAAGTTTGTACTTAAAAGCACGATTTGATCTCTTTGACCAAATGCCGGCTACTTTGACTGATTGACGAAGAATAATTTTTATGCCTCCACCCATGGGGAGGGACAGTTGTCGATCAAAAGTCTCTTAAAGGTACCATGAGAAATAACAGCAATCTATTTATAGTTCACTCGAACGACATTGATCAGCTTCTCAGATTGTTTTGGATGATTTATGCATTTTGTGGTAAGAAATGATATAATTATATTAATCTTCTCTGTGTATTTTCTAGTACTCGAAGAATTCTTTAAGGCTATTTTATGTACTCGTATATATATAAAAAGAATTTTATTTCCCGCCAATTACAAATTTACAAATAAAAGGCCAAAAATAAAATGAAGATTATTTTAACAACACAACACATATCCGTATGGTAATAATAACAATAAGTATTAATAGAATTATTTTGGGAAGCTTCTTAGAATTTTACATTTGTTTTCAAAGTTAGCTTTCATACTCCATTAATAATATTTTTCTGTTTAGTAAGACACTGGTCAGAGACCTATAATTAACATGTTATTAAATAATTTCGTTTTGTACTGACAATAATCGATAGTTCTTAATTGTGGATCTATAAAATTTGTCTTTTGACCAGTAATAGTTATCGAACTGTCATATAATTGTTAATGTAAAATAACAGCAGCTAGTATTAATTTTATGTGTTTCTTCGAAAGTGACCATTAATTTGTTTGTGAGCGCATAACCATCTCGGGGATTTCAACATATAAAATATTTCCTATACATATCGGTATAATTATTTCTTTAATTTATCTGTGGAGCGTTCAAATGGGAAAAGATAAAAGTGTTTTAGCCCTGTTATTCAACACCACACAATAGGGCAGTATAAGTCTAGCCACTTCACAGGAAAAGTTTGATATCAGAAATATTCACAGTAAATTTGAATGCAAACACGATGTGTAAGCTTCTCTGGTTGATTCAATAAATAAAAATATTTTATGGTTTTCATTAATCCATTAATATAATTTTTAATACATTATAATCAATACAATTTTATTAATTTATTTTGAAAATGTTTCAACAATAACAGATACTTGAGGACACAAATTGGTGTTTTTATTGACTAACATCTCCCCCAAATCTTGATTATATTATTATTGTGTAACAATATTTTATCTTAATTTCAATTATTTTTTGCACTCCCGTATCGAAATATACGCTTTTCGATATCCATTTCATTTTCGAAATGTTTCATTTTATCGCACTCAGAGAAAATTTTGAATTTT
>JXOV01006532.1:0-18169 GCA_001014945.1 Clogmia albipunctata
TCCAAATTGTGTGACGCGACACTTAACCAACTATGCTATCCGACCTTCAATACAATATTATACAATACGAGTACATATTATTTAAAGCTTAAAATATTGAAAAGGGACAATTAAGTTTCTAATTAAAACAGATTTTCAAAGAAAAAAATTTCATAATGTATAAACTTCCGTAAGAGTTTAGCAGTTTTAAAGAAACGCAAGGTGTTAAATTTCCATGTTTGCTGGGTTAATTTCCCCATTAAATTTAGTTTAGTCATCACCTTTTTCGTTGTCACCATTAATTTTCTCTACGCTGACCTTATTTTGCATAATACCTCTTTCTATCTTCAAACAATTTTAACTTAATCGCCACTTTTTCAGCACCATTTAACTCCCTTGTTTTTTAAAATTAAAATGCTCCACCCCATCCCCGTTTTGTGTCATTTTTTGTTTGCCGAGATGAGAAAGCTTCTCGGGACAGCTTGGCAATTTAGTGCCACTCAGTCCATGAATTTGTAAAGGAAAAACATTGTTAATAAAAACAATGTCTCCTAGGAGAAAAATGAGACTATGGACAGAAAACGGGTTCTTTAAATAGTTGAAGCAAAAACATCGCTTGTAAAAATAAATAGTAAGAGGTTTTAAGTGTTTTATTCACTTAAAGTTGTTTCAAACAACTTTAAGCAATTGAAATTTAAAATCAACATATTTTAATTTTTTTCTCCAAAAATGTTATTATATTTTTAATCAAAAACATAGTATGGTTCGATGGACGCAGAACCCGATCGGGGATTCTAGCCCTTATTCATATATGAATATATGAAAAAGATAATTGTAACGATGCACGACAACGTATCACTGGAGGCATGGTGGGCAGCTATACGCCCCTTCTCGTATATCGTCCTAGCTCTCCATGTCTATCGCAATTTTGGCCCCTTATGAACTTGTTTCTATTGATAAAGTATTGCAATGTAATGATTCCGTTAAAAGTATTTGAGGATTATGATGGGATAGGATATATTATAATATTTTCTACTATGCAAAAAGATCAATTATAAAAACAATTATTTTTCAAACCGCAACCAACGGATGTTAGACTTTCCATGAATATTTATTTCCAGTGTATTATTAGTCAATTAATAGCACGTAGATCAGTTGAAAAAGGATCCAGTCAATCCTACCCGCCCAGGGATCGTTCCCACGGCCTCCGAGGAGGCAGATGAGAGTGTTACCACTTCGGCTATGGGGCGTGTCTTTACTTTAATACCAGATAAGAAATTTAGACTTTAATAAAGTTTAATGCTAAGTAATAATAATCATTCGTTTGTTGTTTTAATAATCTCTAATGATCCTGTTTTATAGAAAACAATTTGCAATTTTTAATACAACAATTTATATAAAAAACAGTATGAAACGATTTATTTAAGAACTTCTATAATTTCCATTCGAACAGCTGAAAAAAATAACAATAAATTTTCGATGAATTCCGATATGAATAACAAAAATGTTCCAGATCCTATTTAAATGTTATTAAAGGATATCCTAATTAAATAACAAAGCATGCGTGAAGCCGCGGGATCCTTTGTGATATTATCTTGCGCAACAAATGAGTATCTAAAAATTCAATGTTTATTCCACAATTGGACTTTTTTTTTCAATTGAAAAATCTTTGTTGTGTTTCAACCGGTTCTAATCCTCTTTTCAGCTTAAACTCTTTTCCGTTGTCCATTGTTGGGTGGATATTGTCGTCTGTCCATGTTATTTCTCTCTTAAAAAATCATTAAAGCGTGAATAATTTCCCCATTTAGCACAATAGATCGGTTTAATTGAATAAAATAAGGATCTTTTTGTTGAGAAAGAGACAGAAGAGATGAAAAAAAACAAAAGTATAAATAGAAGGCATTGAAATTCAAAGTCGTACGTCGCCTTCTGCGATGGAATTAGATTTATCGAACCGCGTGGCGCAACAAAAGCCTTTTCTAGTCTCTATCTGGCTACTGATCGGAGGAAAGTACCACAACGACCCACCAAGCTCTATTGAAAAGAATCTGAAACTCTATACGTGCTATTTAAGATTTGAGGTGTGCGTCAAGTTTATTAATTAATGTCATTTTTCTTATCACAAATCTCTAAATATCATTTTTCCCGGGAATCGGTTTTCCAAATGTTTATTTAAAGTGGAAATAAACGCCACTGCTGATTAATTGAGTGTTTAAATTAAATGACAAGGGAAACCACTTCGGACTCCCCCACAATCTTCTTATCAATATTATTTTCACTTCCCTCATTTGTGAAAATAAGGAATATTTCCAACTTTTCGCCATTTTAATTATGATGTCACTTTGTGTTCGTTATTTATTTAAATTAGTATTAATATTTACTTTTAATTAATTAGTGGCCAAAAGCCTTGAAATCGTCTTTTGAAAATCTAAAATTGTATAAGCATAAGAAAGTAATTTATTTATATTTATTAAATATTTGCTTGAATAATTATTAATTAATATTTTCGAAGTAATATTTAATATATATTTTTACTGCTAGAGAATTTTCTATTTTTTGTTATTGATATATGATTATTATATATATGTGACACATTTCTACTACAGTAGAATATAACCCCGATTATAGTCACTAACTGCTTATTATGACGAATAAAAAAACGGAAGTTTGGTTTGTTTCCGATTTTTAAGAAATTATCCTGTTATAGTCATTTGTATAAATTTTTGGCAGTGATTTGGGAAAAAAAAAACATAAAAAAATACTTGGAATAGCTGTAAATATTAGGTAAAGTATTTATTTTTATTAATTACTTTAAATTTTAACCNTATTTGTATAAATTTTTGGCTGTGATTTGGGGAAAAACATAAAAAATTACTTGGAATGGCTGTAAATATTAAGTAAAGTTTTTATTTTTATTAATTACTTTAAATTTTAACCTTAAATGGCTTAAATTTTTGTTATATTTTTACACGACACAAATACTACTTTACAAATCACTAACTTTATATTAATATTAAAATAAAATTGAAATTTTAAGAAGGTTCACTAGAAAATCTGTTAACTGGCATTATTTTATTGATAACACATCTTCAGCATCTTGTGTGCACATTATTTTAAAGACAATATTTCAATTTAGTGTTCAAATTACTTTGAAAACGCCATTTGCGAATTGTCAATTGTAAGGTATATAACGGTTCGAAATAAGACTACCGTTCTTTGGACCATACTTTTTGTGTGAAATTGACAAGGACACCCTTCTTCCGGTTTTACGCTAATTTTTTCGTAATATAGTATATTAGTTTCAATAAAATGGAGTTGTTCTTCAATATGCTTTGTATTTCGCCCGGTTAGTATGACGTATTTGTTATTTCCCTTTGATGTCAATATAACCGGAATCAACGTTATAACATATGTGAAATAATAAATTTTCCCTTTACATTTCTGTAAGGAACTTGGGGTAGTCTAGTCCCAACCTCAATCAATGACAATGGGTTTAAGATTGGTTTTTCAGTGAATTAGTAGTCAATTGAAAGCACAGATGAAATATTATTGTAAAAATTTAAAGAAAAGGAAAAACTGATTTCTCCCATTTTAAAAGAAACCAGAATAAAGGTTGGAAATGATTTAGATAGATGTAAAACTGTGGGAATTTCTTTAGAAGTGCTTTAATCATATATGAAACGATAGATAAATACACTTACTTTCTTAAAATACTCTCTGCGCTCAGAACTTTAAAGAATCCTAGTGCTTAATATTATACGAGTACTATAACTGATAATTAATAACAATAATTATAAACAATTTTAGATGCTATAAGAAAGTTAATGTTATTCTAGTAATAAACCTCCTTTCTATTCCTGTTTATATTTATGAAATATCAAATCTTTAATTAAACTTTTATTTTGAAGTTTAGATTATTTGGACTGAAAGAAAAAAAATCATGAGTCCATATTTTAATGAGTAATCATTGAATTGTGGAATTGATTAATACGAGTACTTATCTCTTGAAAAAAAACACAAAGTTTGACTTTGTGAAAATTTAATTTAAATATATTATTTATTCTTTTTTCATCAAATTTTTTTTTTTTAAATTTGGAAATGTTCTTCCACTAATATTGTGTTTAATAAAATTACAACAATAAATGCTCTTAGAGTTAAAACTATTAGAATATAATAGCAAATATTTCTGTAAGAAATTACGTTTGATAAAGTAGTTTTTTCAATAATTTAATTTTTCTTAATTTACTTGTGTAAAGATGATAAGACTCATTTCCTATCTCTTCACCATCCCCATGGTTAAATATACAGCCAATTATGCGCACTTCCTAACCACTTTCATCCAGGCAATAATCCAATTTCCGGATTGGATGAACACCACTGTTGGAATCGCTTTAACGCCCCTATTGGTTTTTTAAGTTCGATAAATTGTAATTTATTGAAATTTAACACGTACTTCATTATTTTCTTTCGCTTTTATCGGAATTTTCTTAAAATGATTAGAATTTCTCAAGAAATCACTTAAAAAAAGAAAATGAATATCATTTTGGTTTATTTGTGCTAATTATTTTTATAAAAGGACATCGATATTTTGAATTATTACTAAAACAAATATGAGTCATAATCTTCATTTCTCGACTATTATTTGTTCTCAGGATGAAGAATTCCTCAACTCAACACGCCTCCCANAAGAATTTCTCAAGAATTAACTTAAAAAATATAGAATGAATATAATTTTAGTTTATTTGTGCTAATTATTTTTGGAAAAGGACAAGAATATTTTGAATTATTATTAAAACAAATATGAGTCATAATCTTCTTTTTCAGACCATTATTTTTTTTCAGGATGAAGAATTCCCCAACTCANTTAGAATTTCTCAAGAAATCACTTAAAAAAAGAAAATGAATATCATTTTGGTTTATTTGTGCTAATTATTTTTATAAAAGGACATCGATATTTTGAATTATTACTAAAACAAATATGAGTCATAATCTTCATTTCTCGACTATTATTTGTTCTCAGGATGAAGAATTCCTCAACTCAACACGCCTCCCATTCTTTATCGACGCTTCACGAAAAACTTGTCGAAAGAATATCGCACTAACTTGATAAAGCGGAGAAAATGGGAAATTTCCATCGCAATTTTTCGCGCAAGCAAAATAATCCACTCCATATTTTCCATGGAATAAATTGTAATCGAACAAACTGTTGATTCTTTAACACTGTTAGGATGAAGTACCTCGTTACTACGAACGCAATAGGGGTGTTTCCCTCTCAAGAAGTCATACACGAAAAGTGAATCACCTTTTTACTACACATGAGAGCAGAATAATAGTTCAGAATAATGCAATTCAGCTCACAGAAGGAAATGTTTTCACTTATTTTTTAAAAGATATTAGGTCATTCCAAAATAAATGTAAAATCATTTTTTGTCTAATATCAGATTAAGTAAAAATCATTATTTGTTATGATATGATTAGCCTCGGGGCATCGAACCAAATGCTAAGACCTGAACCTTTCTGTGAAATCAGCTGGTCCATTGCAAAAATTGAAATTAGTTCTTATATTATTGTACTACGGAAACAGTACTGGGACAATCATGTGGGCCTCCGACAATCCGAAAACCTCCTAAACCGCTATACTGTCAGATATCATCTGAATAAAATAGCCCTTTCAAATGAGACCATCTGTAGGTGGTGGCTGGAAGAGGACGTCTATATGAATGTAGGGCTTTAGTCGGGCTTAGAAGAGAGGTTCTCGGGAGGTGCTGGAATCAAGTGAGATTACAAATTTTCCGGTCTGGAAGATTGTGACTTTTTAAACTCAAATTTTTAGTATCAAAGAAAGATTCGGTTTATCTATTCTTTCTATCCAAGCTTTGAAAACCTGTCTGGAAAACGAAAATCATCGACGATACTGGTTTCTTGACAGTTGAGGGTTTTATTTTTTGTTAAATTTATTTTAAACAAATATTAATCACAGGATGTTGCTTGCAAAAACCAGTAATGAAATTCGAAAGGAACCACTGCGCCACCTCAGCCATAATATATAATATGTTATATTATGATTAGAAATGTACGTAGATTAAATGAAACGAATAGTTAATTCGTTCAAGCAAACGAATCGTCAAAAAATTGATCTTTCTGTTATGCGCCAGTGACACTAAAATCTCGTCGGTAAATAAAAATTAATACAGTTAAGCTGTGAAACGCCCCTATTCAAAAATCGAAATACCTGATCAATTGATATAATTAGATAATCAAATTACGTGCCTGTGGAAATTGTATTTTGTTTGCAACTCTTACCTCGGGCCGTCAAAAAAGGCCGACTCAAAAAGTTGCGGTAAGTGTTTTTAAGGGCCAAAGACCTTAAAAAAAGGCTGAGTTACCTAAGTGTCTCTTTCTCAAGGAAATAAAATACAAAGTCCATAAACATGCAATTTAATTATCTAATTCTCAATTATAATTAGGGGTGAATCGTAGTTTAATATCGCTTAATTTTTAGTAATGGGCGATTCTTTTGGTGTCACAGGCGCATTAGAATTTGGCTGATATTACATTAAAGGTAGAAGGAAGGGCTCTCGAAGTATGTGTGTTCTCTCTCGGCGTAAACATCACATCAATTTATATAAAACTTATTGTTCTTTAGGTAATGCTTTGGTAATTATAATACATTTTGCTCTAGAGTGTTTATTTTAAGTGTTTCAATTTAGAGCTATATTTCTTCTTATTATTAGACAGAATACAAATCAAAAATGTATATTTTGTAAGAAATAAAATAAATTTCGATCCCAAAAAGGCAAAAAAAAACTTTATTTTGAACTATATTCAATAGCGATATAAATAATTTAATTCTTATAATAATAAATAATGTGATCCCAGGTATGACAACATTTCATCAAATTACCGACATATATTGGACGGCAGAAATTCCCAGCTTTGCGCTCTCTTGATTCCCTTGGCACAATCTGGGACAGACAGACAGAGCGGATACTATGCATTAATCAGTTGCGAGCAGATTGTTTGCAAAAAGTGTATATGTGTGTGTTTGTTTTGCGCATAACAAATGAAGTGCCAAGCGAGAAAATTGATTCTAAATTGAGCCTGATCCGCATCTCCAATTCCCAGCGGAGGACCGCAGCATCACTGGCCATCTGTATCTCTCGTGCTCAATTGGAACAACATTCGTTTAATCACTCGCTGCTATCAGCCCTTGTGTTTGTCTCTTAATTATTAATCGAGGCTTTAGAATTGCAAACACATTCATATGCATGACCATCAATAGGGATTTAATTTTAAAACAAGGTAATGGATGGCGGATATAGCGAAATCCACGATTTTTTATGTGATAATCGGTTTCCATTAAAATCATGTTTATACATTAATTGTTTGGAATTAATTTATTTGTTGTCACTTACGTATAAGTTACACGTATACTACGGATATTTAATAACAGTGGATATTAACTAAATGAAGGGAAAATTTGTTTGTTTTAAACTTTGACAATTTTGGTTATAAATTATTTGGTAGTACTACTAAAAGATTCTATCATTCCGACTTGAATTAATGCATAAAGCCATATGAATATTTATATGCCTATCTTAGTTTACATACAAGTTAAATAATTATAGTCTTAAAATATCACTACATTAAATAAAAAATTATACTTTAAATTCATCTTACGTAATTTTGAGATATTTATAAAGAATAATAAAATACATTTCTAAATTTAGCATCTTATTCAGTTTCTTTTCTATTTCCTTATTTATTTATATTTATTCTAAATTTATTCGGAAATATATGGGCTATAAACAATCTAGTCCCGAATTATTGACACTCAATTGAAAACCTCTTTATTGTAGTACTTTTTCCTGGAATTTTATGTGGTAAAAGCCAGCCGGTAAACGATTTTCTTGAGTGTATCTCCACTTCTGAAAGTCGAAAGAAAGTTGTTTACATCGCTCTCCCCTATTTTGGGCCCAAATCAGGATAGTGAAAAGAATAGGAAGCTGGAGAACTTATTATGCTAACACAAAACGAATTATCTCCTTTCCGGAAATCCTTTAAATCGGATTTTAAATTGAATGAAAACAATACAAACTCGAAGGAGAAAAAACAAAGGCGCAAACCATTACGCAAACTTTGTTATTTCATAAATAAAGGGAAAGTTTTTGCAAAATAACGTTAAGTAATGTGTTGAGTGGATGACGTGGACTGACGATTGATTTTCCGATAAAAACAATTTAATTTCACATTAGTTGAACTTTCTTGTTGACTTTTACCGATGGATTTTATAGCTTTTCAGTTCAAAAGGAAGGTAGAGCTAAGTCAAGGAAAACTTGAAAGGGAATAAAGAAAGTTCTCCTTTCAAGGCACTATTTTAAGACAAATATACTTTATTACCAATAAAAGTCATAGGAAAAAATCGTAAGTATCATTGGAATAAACTTTAATCCTAAAATATCTTAAGAGGTTTTTGCTTTAGTTGGTTTTGTGACAATTTCTATAAATGGATGTGAAAGTTTTAATCTACTTTCAATAAGAAAGAAATAATTTATCATTTATTTAATTTGTAAATTGAATTTTGAAAGTACTCGTATGGTAAAAGATAAAATTTCCCTTTCACATTCTTGTTAGGAACATGGCGAGTCTCAACCTTAACCAACGGATTTAGACTTTTTATGACTATATGTTTTCAGCGTATTATTACAGTGGACGCCACTCTGGGACCGGAATAATTTGGATCTATTAACCGATTGGTCCTCTTAAGCGATTGGACAATAGAAGCTAGGATTTGATCTGTAGGAAAAGATATTTAAATATGTACGAGTATGTATATACATTCATATGTGCTTAGAAAAATATATTTATTAAATAATAATTGTTCAATATGTGTTTGTCTTGTAAAATATAAAAGTAATTTAATCGTCAATGACGTGTACATGTATTGTGTTTTGTCAACCAAACAAATTTGTGCGTTAATTCTCACCCGGTAATAACAAACGAAAAGAAATATGTATAAGAAAACCGAATGAATTGAGCAATCTATTTAACAATTAAATATGATTCTGTATGTAGTGATGAATATATTGATACCCAAAAATTTACAACATTGAGACGAGTGAGCTATTGCGCTGTCACCAAATCGGCAAATACAAACATGCGAGGAGACGATTTTTTTGATTTTTCTTGTCTTCACTCCTTTAGTTGATTAAATAAACATAGGGCACATGGTCAAGATTGAATAAAAGTAAACAAAAGACTGGGTTGTCGNCCCAAAAATTTACAACATTGAGACGAGTGAGCTATTGCGCTGTCACCAAATCGGCAAATACAAACATGCGAGGAGACGATTTTTTTGATTTTTCTTGTCTTCACTCCTTTAGTTGATTAAATAAACATAGGGCACATGGTCAAGATTGAATAAAAGTAAACAAAAGACTGGGTTGTCGTCACTTGCAACTCTTTGTAGTAGTGATATTGGCCACATAATGACCCTATAAAGCGATGGATTTTTAATGTATTAATATACGGCCCATCCGGAATTTGGGCCAATTGTCCCTATTAACCGTGGCCCTAATAAGCGGCGTCCACTGTATAATGGCTATTCTCCCAAATATGTGGGAGGGATTTCATGTCACTCATTATTAGCAAAAAATTGCAAATATAGTAAATCACATAATATCATTTTAAGTATAATCCAAATAACCCATTGAACAAACAAAAATTTTATTCAAGCTATTTCTTTTATAAATTATAATAAACTGAACCGCATAAACATGAAATTCTTTATATAAAAATTTAGCAAAAAATATTAATTTCTAAATAAAACGTTGAAAATCGAATTCAGTCTAACCAATACCGATAAGACGCTGAGGTCCTGTCAAAAAATTTTCAATACAGAAAAACTATACAATCATTTTTTCGAACCTGAATTTAAAAAAATAACAATTTATTATTGCATTACAATTACAGACGATAAAAACAAATAATATAAAAAATTGTTTTTTTGCGAATAAAATAATTGGTAAAGTTCCTGATTTTGGGAATTTTATCAATCAAGATAGTGCAAATTATTTTCACCAGATTAAATTATAATTAATTTTTCATTTGAATTCCTGTTAGAAATATTGGGGGTCTCAATCTCAACCAACGGGTTTCAGCATTAAAGAGACTAATTGTTTTTCAGTGTGATTTTGATACCTTTGATATATATATTTATATATATATATATATATATATATGAATTTGGAAAACCTTTGGCTCTGCTCTTATTTTGTATATTATTAAAAAATTAATATATTAATAAAATATTAATCAAACGAAATGAAGCAAAATATTTAAAAAAAAAATATCATGGCAGTCTTCTCAAATTTGGTAATTATATTTGAAATTACAGCAATACTTAATTTTCATTAATAATAATATTTCAAATCTGAATTACAATTACCATTCAAAAAATATAATTATTTAGAACTATCGAATAAATAATAAAAAAATATATAATAAAAAATGACAAAGTTTTGTCTAAATATCGAAACCCTATTAATTCTTAAAAATTGAACGAGTAAAGTTTCGAGAAATGAGGTAATCATTACTCACTTGACTGACCAGCACTAAAGCAACTCGTCCATACTCGTATTTCAATAAAGAATCATCTTTGGAAGCATCTCCTCATCCGCTGTTTGTTTGTTAGTCTATGATAAATAATATCCATTAATGAAATGATGTTCTGTCTTGTGCTCCCCAGTTTATTAATCTTATTTTTCAAGTATCATTGAGCAGCAGATATGAAAAATGGCCACTCCTCTGCTTCAGTATTTACAGAACAGACCTAAACGAGTGGAACTGGCTGGCCAATAAAGAATAATCCTTAATTTGTGACAAAGAGGTTTCCGGATGAAAAGTTTTTTCATTAATGAAAGAGTGAGAAAAGTTTAGTAAACAGAGTTCATAGACAGAAAGAGTAATAGATGGTCATCCCGAAAAATAATCTAAAGATTTCCCTCCTTGACTTTGATCATTGAAACTTTTATGGTATTTTGCGATATGAATAAAGTTGCATTTTCAGGAAAAGTTTGAGTAAATTGGAGACCAGATATTGTTGGTAGTTAATCATAAACTAAGGATAGTGAATTCTCCTCCATTGGGATAAACGTGCATGTATTTGCTTCAAAACATTTTATTTCTATAATCGATATATGCAATTAAATATCATAAATATGAATAATAAAAGTCATTGTTAATATGTATCACAAACTGTATAATACTAGCTTCTTCATAAAATATACGACTAACACCATCTTAATCAAATGTGGATTTTTTTAAAATTTGAATTGGANGCTTCAAAACATTTTATTTCTATAATCGATATATGCAATTAAATATCATAAATATGAATAATAAAAGTCATTGTTAATATGTAACACAAACTATATAATACTAGCTTTTTCAGAAAATATACGAGTTACAGTCTTACACCATCCCAATAAAAAGTGGATTTTTTAAAATTCGAATTGGTCATTAGGAGTTTTTACAAACAGTCTTACAACAATACTTCTTAATCAAATTACAAATAATATTTGAGAAAAGAAATACGAGTAAGTTATATTTAGGCTTAATTTTTTAAATAAAAAATCACGGTGTCGTTTGGCAGAATACCATTTATAATACCTGGCAACTATTATTACGACATAAAATTCAGCTTTTTTTTTTAAAGAAACTGTCCTTGTTGTTATCAGAAGCACATTGCAATTTATTATTTCTAAAATTATTTTTGATTGCAAAAAGTTGAATTTGTTGTTTTTTAAATTTTTTTATTTAATTACAAAACATTAATAATTAAAAATGGATAGGAAAGGCATTAGTGAAGTGAGATATTACAAAGTTTTTATTGCATAATATTTTTAATAAAAAGTCAATTGCTACAGTAATTACTTGAAAAAAAACAGACCTAAATATATTTTTAAAAAGGAATCAAAAACTGTATACTCAATAATTTACAATGTGCACTACACCTTTTTTGATTGCAATTTAGAATTTTTTTTCAATGCAGTCTCAATTTTGTACAATTGAAAAAAAAATTCAATGCAATTTTAAAGATGATCATGTGGAATTTAAACTTTTTTCATTTCAATTTCAAGAGTGCTCCAAGGCCGAACGGCAATCTACCACTTCGATTCGTGTTTCTCCTTCGTTTCTTGATTTTTTTTGAAATTGAAAATTGTTTTAGCCGTCGAATCGGCATACGAATAATATGTCCCAGTCATTTTATAGGTTTGCCATTAATGAACCGTCTGATGTTCCGTCTGTCGATGAGCTCTTCTAGCTCATGATCGTAACTACCTCGGTACTATTCTAAATATATATTAAATATTCTTCTAAAGATTTTCTTTTATAAATTCTCAATATGATTCAGTTCTTCTGTTTTCAGTTTCCAGATCTCAAATCCGTGTCTGTAGGAGTCCTGTTAGTAATTTGTATAATCCAATTTTTGTTTTTCATACTACTAGTATGGATCTGTACACCTTTACATTCATATAGAATGCCCTTTTTGCGACCTGGAGTCGGTCTTGTACTGCTTTTTCAGTGTCTTTTATTTATTATTGAAATTCACAATGAGGTAAATGAAGTTTTAGAAGTATTCAAAGGTACAGTATCCTACCCCCAAGCCCTGGTTACTTTGTTATTGCAGTTGTTTTCCACATGTATTTGGTCCTCATTTGGTTCACTTTCATACCGAGATTTTCGGTTAATCTTTTGAATAAAAATCTGGCTAAAATAATGATATCATCCGCATAAGCGCATATTTGAATAATTGTTATTATGAATTCTTATCTTATCTTACAAATTATTTGTTTCACTGCGGTAAAAGTGAAATGGGCAAACAAATCTTTCGATTTCTACAATAATTTAAATTATTTAAAATAATCGTACTTATATATCATTTATAATAAAGTACATATTACTATAAAATTTATATAGTTTCGTAATTATTAGAAGAATTTCATTCATATATAATAGAATTCCTCTCTCTTATGTTTTTCAGTAATTCCTTTTTTAGTGTAAAATTAAATATAAAATGATTATAAATGCATACGCTAACCAATTTGGGATCAGGAATCACTCTTCAGTCATTTTATGTATTACTTCAATTATGTAAACATGAATGAATTAGTTTCCCCTTTTCAGAGAGTGCATCAATTTGTAAGAATGGAATTTTTCACCTCCTCTACACAATAAAACATCCAAATTACATTTGAAATGCGAGCACTGACATTTGATTGTAAATATTTTCCTTTCATCCCGGTCCCAATTTCCACCTTTTCGCATCCATACTGCTTCTTCTTCCTTCTCAAGTCTGCGCCATGAAGTATGACAATTTCTGCAAATAACACAACAATGTCGACAACAAGTGGATAAGAAAGGGGAAAATTACAAAAGAGCCTCTCCAATTTGCTCTCACCTCAAATGACAGATTTGAATATCAAATGGAATGTAGAATTAGAATCCTCCTGGATTTGAATATGGCAGGAATACCACCACTACCCCACACTGCATTGGGGAATGAATAAACTCATATTTCACCCCAACAAATCGCATCATTGTATAACAAATTCAAATTTTCTATGGAATTGTCATTTTGAAATTATTCATTGTCGATTTTATAGCAAACGAACTCGGAACATCTATGCTTTGGACATACAAGGTGGTAGGGGTTGTTAGATAACATATTCCTATAATTGTATAGTATAATTGAAATTCAAATGAGGCTTCAATTACGAGTACTGACCTATAAATTCCGTTAATATGGATTGATTGAGTTTTCCTTATATACATAAGTAGATGTACAAGCATATATTTATCATAATTTATAAGGAGAAATTTAGTTTAATCCTGTTATAATCCAATTGTAAATATGGGCCAGTCATGCAATCACTATCCAAGAGATTGAAAAAATACGTCCTATTAAGGTATAAAGTCTGTTGTTTTAAATAAAAACTAGACTTCATCTAGATTTCTCTTCTGGCAAATTTACACCGTTCCCTGTAAAACAAATATTTTTTTGAATTAATTCTATTAAACTAATAAAGCAACAATCCATTTTGGCCTAATTTCAAATTTAAGATTTAATTTTTGTATTAAAGTAGTCCAATTCCAAAACTAAGAACGGCCGATTTGTTGGGAAATAAATAATCTTTATTTAAATATGGTTTGGCTTAAATACGTCGAGCCGNTCAAGAGATTGAAAAAATACGTCCTATTGACGTGTAAAGTCTGTTGTTTTAAATAAAAACGTAATGAAAAACTAGACTTCATCTAGATTTTTTCTCTTACAATTNTACACCATTCCCTGTAATACAAAAAATTTTTTGAATGAAGCAACAATCCGTTTTTAAGACATAATTTTTGTATTAAAGCAATCCAATTCCAAAACTGAGAACGGACGATTTGCAGGGAATTAAATAATCTTTATTTGATTATGGTTTGGCTTAAATACGTCGAGCCGTTTGTTAGCTATGACGCGTAAAAGCCTAAAACGCCGCTATATCAAAAAAAATATTAGAAATTGTGACTTTATTACCTATCATATTGTGTCTAGCCTGTATATTCATCCAGAATGTACAATGAACCTAGTTTTTTATAGACATCAATATTTTATCTAAATTAATAATTTGAAAAATAAATTGGGAATATTTCGGATTGTGTAACTATACTCAGTAATAGATTGTTAAAAAAATGCCCTGTAGTTTAGAAAAGAGGGGTTCCCTGAAGCATGGTAATTCCGCAATTTCACCAAATTGATACTAGTATTTGCAAATCAGCTGGCATAAAGTTGAAAGAACTTTTAGATACTGTCTCCAAATTTGAAATTTCAGCTTCTTTGGTTCAAGAGGGTGCGTTTTAACCTTAATAAACAGTACATTTAAAGTGCTTTAATAGTTATTTATACAACAAGATCACACTCTGTGTTTAATAATGCTTATCGACGGTGTTTTATACAATATTTAAATTTTTAAATACATTAACACAAAATGTTAAAAATTCTTTAATTTTTTATAGAAATATATGTTGCTCTGTTCCACACACTATATCTGCCTTTGTTGCTCAATGCGTAATGCGGGAAAAGGATAGAACATACCAAAATTAAAAATAAATTCAAACAANCACTCTGTGTTTAATAATGCTTATCGACGGTGTTTTATACAAAATATGTATTTTTATTTNAAAGCACTTGTGCTACAATTACGACTTTGACAGAACAAATTTGAATGTCATAATATTAATTTTAAGCAACAAAAATGAATAAAGATTATTTTATTATTAGGTTGCAAAGAAGATCGGCGTTTAAATCAATTGGTCCGCAATAAAAACAAGTCGATTTTACACACTTGTTGAATAAAGTTTAATTATAACTTTATTACAATGAAAACAGAAAATATTCTTAAAAATCTAGCTTTTGGATTCAAATTGTATGTTTGTAGTTTTAAAACAAAAAATCGTGAAAACTTTGACTTTGGTAAAAAAACGTTGTTATTCAGTAAAACTTATTTACAAGTATACTATCAACATTTTTTTTGTTATTTGCATATAAAATTAATATTGATTATAATATTAGTACATTGAAGAACTATTAAAAACAAAATATTTATAAATAATGGAAATACCAAATAAAATCCTTGGGGAAAAGCTTCTGGTCTTATGATTACATAGAATCATTTTGTAGATAAGATAGTTCCATAGCTATTTTCATTAACTTTAGGGACCATAACCAAATCAGGAAGTTTCTTGCTGCTCTCTACTTAAGTTATAAGTATTTTCTTTCAAGGAAAAGTGTGAATCTTAAGCACATGTGCTCGTGTACATGTTGTCTTAGAAACAAGGAAAATGCTCTCGTTTAAAACCAAAGGAGTTGGAGAAGTGGAAATCCCATGTTGCTTTGCGGTATTTCCGGATGTAAAACAGAACTGAGAAGCTCTAAAACCCGCGTGGTTAAACATATTGAATTGCTTTCATCATAATCAAGTCATCACGAGACAGAGTTCTGGTATCCAGGGAAACACCAATCCTTGACGGAAATTTCCGTTTGCTGAAATTTTATCAAGAAAAACGGCGCCTGAGGAAGCTCTTTTGAAGATTCCACAAAATGCGAACACTCAATCTTAACCTCAGCCAAATAATTCTTTTCCAAATAAAAAATGTCTTGATGAAAAATGAGAAAAGTTTATTTAAATGTTTTAAAATTCCAATATACAATATCTATTTTTTAAATTGATAAGCAAATAGAACCTTTTTGTAACCTTAATCTCACTCTTTTGAAATAGAATTTGATTTCAATGGAGAGAGTTTTTTGTTTCAATTATCCTTTCTCAAGAGATAAGGTGTTAAACAATACAATTACAGAATAATGTTTATATTGCAACTTTTATATAAAAAAAGAAGGTTACTTACATTTTCAAAAGAAGGATTTCGGAAGGTTTGTATTAAAATATATATCCTTTTCTCACCTTTTGAAACAAAANCCATTTTCAAAGGAGGATTTTGGAAGGTATGTATTAAAGTATATATCCTTTTCTCACCTTTTGAAACAAAAGGTCAAATTAATTATATTTCTGGACTTTTTATAAAATGTAAAATATTGTATTAAATTTATAAATTAGATTTTAATGTAAAATTTGATAATTATGACGTTCTGTAACATTTGTTAATTAATGTTTAATTACTTTTGATGAAATTAATGTTTTAAAATGATGGATTTTTTTCTAGATTGACTCTGACATTATTTCAAAAACCATTTGATACTTTTAAAGTTCAAGTGGATTTTCAAGTCAGAAGTAGGAAAAAACCTCCCTAATTTGATTTCAATCCTCAAAGCGAAGGGAATTGTGTTTCCCATTTTGAAGTCTATGATAAAAGGACAGTATTGTTTTCCGTCTGCAACACAATTACATAATTGTCAGGTCCTCTGGCTTATGGCGTGGCACGCACGTGACGTGACATGTTTTCGGGATTAATCAAATAAACATTTATTATATTCTTCCAGCTCTTGAATTCTAACAAAGCAAGATACGGCAATTTGTCTTCTTTTTCAGTTTGTGAGATTGTAATAAAGTACTATTGATAAAAGTAGTGCTTTAAGGAAATACTTTTGCAAACACAAAAGGGTTTAAGTTTTAATTGCGAAGAGAACTAATAATTAATGTTTTTTTAAAAATTAATCTCAATTATAGTAAAATTTTATCGAAATAGTTTTTTATTTGGAGTTTAAAGTTTTAGCACATTAACAGAAGTTATTTTAGTTGTTTTAATTATGTCGATAACCAAGACAATAAGGCCAAACCCACAAGAAGAGCGCTGTTGTCAATTTCATACAAAATACTAGGCTCCTAAGAACGGTAGCCTTTCTTTCAACCGTTCTTCTTTTTAAATGTGTTTATGATTTTTCTTTTAAAATGGACGTGTTCGCCATCTGAAGGCAGTTTTAGAAACTAATAATTAACATTTCGCAAATGGCAATTTCAAAGGGAATTGAATTTTTATTTGAAATTTTACCTTTAAAATAATGTGCACATAAGATGTCGAAGATGCGTCATCAATAAAACTATGGAAATTATCCGATTTTCTAGTGAACCTTCTTAAAATTTGAGTTTAAGCAAAATTTTAATTTAAAATTATTGATCTGTGAAGTAGTATTTGTGTCGTGTAAAAATATAGTAGTCTGGCCTATAGTCAAATATTTAGAGCTCCTCGAGGTCGTGGGATCGAATCCTGGGCAGACATTTTTCTAACGCGAAATCATTTTCATTTGGGTATCAATAAAAAAAAAACTAATTACCTGAAAAAACAAAAGAGTTACGAGAAGTCTAACACCCGTTGGTTGAGGTCGAGACTATCTTGTTCTTCAAGTTCCGTACTGAAATATAGTGGGAAAATATTTATTTATTTGTTGCTGTTCTAGGCGGTTTGACACAATTATCAAACGCGTGGCGCTTTAAAATGATCTTAGATTTTTTAAAGAGGGCCGATATACAATAAACACCTGAACACAAAACGTTTTCCCAATTTTGATATAAAAAGTACTTGTTTTTATTAATTTATGCTTCAATAAAAAGTGAAACTTTTCTAAATGAAACATAATAATCATAACGGCTTGAAAAACTGAATGAATACAGGCATGAAAAATGTACTATAG
>JXOV01006534.1:0-25324 GCA_001014945.1 Clogmia albipunctata
ATAGTAAAAAAATTTTTGGAATTCAAATAAAGTGATGATGGCAATCGAAAACTGTGGTCATTTTGGATTAATGATGATAATATGGGCACAATAGGGCAGCTAATAAAGACACAGCTACGAGTAATATTTTCTGATACAGCGAATTTTAGGCTATTATGCGATGCAGCTAACAAATGGCTCGACGTATTTAACCCAAAGGAAACTATTGTAGAGATTATTAAAATCCCTACACATCGTCCATACATCATTTTGACATCGGACAACGGGTTCAGAATGCTAAGGACACTAAACAAAATGATTTATTTGTTAAATTTCGTCTTATAACCGTAATTTTAATTCCATTTATTAATTCTGCTGATATTTTTTTTTCGTTCATAGCCACAATAACCAATCTAAGCTGTCCAATTTTAAAACTATGTGTGGACGTTTTGTAGGGGTTTTAATCGAAGACCCCTGTCGTAAAAGGATGAAACGCAGTGTATATAAATGTATGAAAAAAAACATTTGAATTTGTTTTATGGGAAATATATTCAAAAGAGAATTACAACGAAAGATGGTTGGAGTAGCCAAATGCTTTAGTAGACGGCTGGGTAGTTATATCCGTTGTATCCATAACCGGAGTAGGCCAAAGGCTTCACAATACCGCTGCTGTAGGCGGTGGCATATCCTGGGTATCCTGTGTAACCGTATGGGGTGTTGTATGAGTTCACATAGGGGTATCCGGTGGAGTAGCCGCTGTAAGCTGTAGGTTTGTATCCGCCATAGGCATACGAGGAGTAGGGATAGGCACCACCATATCCGTAGCTGTAGGGACTGGCCACGGCGGAGGAGAAGGGTGGGTGCAAATGGTCAGGTCGGGCAGCGACGAATACGGCCAAGCAGGCAAGAACGAACTGCAAACAGAGGTATGGCAAATAATATTACTTCATTCAAAATATTTTCCACTTAACTCACCAATTTGAACATCTTGAGGATTGTTTGAGTCTTTGACTGAACTGTGATGAAGCTGAAGTCAATGTGATTACTTGAGATCTGACCACAGCCTTTTATTCAAAATTTGGTTAAAGGTTTTCAAAATAAAATTATAACCAGTATCAATACTTAGAGACTTTAATTTGACTTTCATTATCTTTAACTTAGTTTGATATAATTTTATTGTTATGTAGTTATATATTACCTCAATACACAATACTTGCTAAGCAAGAAAATCACATGCTTTTTTTGCTTAAAGATTGTACTGAATATGGGGAAGACAAGATTACGTTATTTTAATGTATTCGGATCCAATAAATTGCTCTTCAGGTTGAATGTAGTTTATTTGTTTCAATCTTCATACAATGATAACACCATTTAATGTGAACAAGTGCCCAAAAGAACTCAAAAACTAAAAATTGTGGCTGTATTTTTTTAAAATCTTATTTACTTAAAAAACAGTATTTTCATTACATAGTTTTATATAAGACACGAGTAGTAATATAATGTGTTTTAAATTTCTAAACCGGGTGGATCACAATATTTCCTCCCCCTTTAAAAATATTACGAACATATATGTATGTTAATAGAGCCGTGAGACAGGCAGAATTGTTCTTGTAGGCTGAACCGAAATAGTTAATGAAGTAGCCTGTTTACGTGGTTTCACTTGTATTTATCGCTCCAAGTGATCGACGATCTCTGTCTTCGTCGCACGGGATTTACGATGCTTAGTAAGTGAACGGATCGTGTTTGGCGACCTGTACCAAATGCAAAGTTCATAGTTAACTTCAGCTAGGAGCACAGGACAAAGTACGAAATTACCTCATTAGAATTAAAATAACCAAAGCCAAATGAAAATATCGTTCCTGATTAGCGTAACATTTTCTTCTATTTTTATTGGTCCATGCTTTGTCTCATGTTTTTGGTAAGATTTTCTTTCTGTTTGTTTAGCACGAGAGTAGATTTCCTCCTTCTGTTTTGAAAAGGCAGAGACAAAGGTTTTCTACCAACAAAAATTGTAGCAGGAGATACTCCATCATGTATATTGGCGGGTGTTTGTCTTGAATTAGCATTTTTTTAATATCGAACTATTTTGTAATGATTGTTTCAAATATTGTTTTGGACTTTCTTGCTAAATATGGATTGGATTAAACGGCGGTCAAATACCGATTTTGATTTTTTGTGAAGGCTGGAGGAATTGTGGCCAATTTTATTGCAGTCTTCATACAATGGGGGTGGGGTCAAATCATGGCCAAATTTGTTTCAGCGCGACAAAAATGTTCCATTTGTGTATATCAACATAGGAATAATATTCCTAGCGAATTGTAAGGTCATGACGATAAAATAGAAATAAAATAGACGGACTTACTGGATCCGTTTACAAATGGTCTATGTGCTCTTAATTGACCAATCATACACTGAAAACAAATAGCCATAAAGTCTTAACCCATTGGTTGAGGTTAAGACTACCCATATCCCGTACAGGAATTGAAAGGGAATTTTATTTTACACCACATCTGTGAGCGGTGGAGTTGGATTTAGGATTTGTGATCGAGATTGTCTTTGTTGGGAATTGTTTGTGCGCCTAATTCTCTGAGCTGAAAATTATTATTTATGATATCATGATAAGAAATATGTACTTTCCTATTTAAAGATTAAAAAAAAAGATTTTGTTATGAATCAACAAGACAACACTCGTAATTTCAAGCGGTCTGTTCCAAAACTATGAATGGTCTACGCTCAAATACTTTGAGCCTTTGGTTAGATATGACCGGCGCGAATTGCCTAAAAAAACGTTATGTAAGAAAATATTATCCGAAGTTGTGACTTTATTAGCTGTTCCAGCTTTTCTAGGTTCCTAGAGATATCAACGAAGAACAGATGCGGTTGCAACCTTAAATGAGACTGTGTAATTTTTAAATGTTTTTTTGTAAAATAAATAAATTTTGTTTTTCCTCGAGTGCGTCATTTGAAATTTTATAAATATATTGTTGTATATTGCAGTTTAACAATAGTTATTTAAACAAAGTGTGGGAAATGAACCATAATTAAACACGAGTCTCTACTTCTAGAAAATGAATGAAAAGAGTTTTCTAATAGATACGAGTGTTCCACTCATAATTTAAACCCCATTTCGAAGCGATAACCAATATTTAAGAAGAACTTTACCTTTTGTCATTTAATTACAACAAATTTAAATTGATTAATACGTATAAATCATGGTCTACTTTATTATAGAGACATGAAAAATGTCAAAATATATTTTCATTCTAAGCTACTAAGATAAAAAAATATAATTTTGCGGTTGAATAATGAAGAATAGATATACAAATTTCTTTTTGTTAGTAATAAAAAATAAATTATTTAACAGATCAATATAATAGTACACAATGTGGAGTAAGCGTTGACTACAATAATGACACTATACAAAGTTGTAAAAAAAATTAATTTGGAAGTAATGAATATTTATAAACCATTGATATGAAAAATTGTGTGTATAAAGCCAACTTTATGATCTAACTGAAATTGGAATACATATTAACCTATTATAATTACTTAATATTTTAAAATACATTTTTAATTACCTATAATATAAGAAATATAAAAAACGATTTGGTTTGTTTTATAAGAAATATATTCAAAAGTGAATTACAACAATAGATGGTTGGAGTAGCCAAATGCTTTAGTAGACGGCTGGGTAGTTATATCCATTGTATCCATAACCGGAGTAGGCCAAAGGCTTCACAATACCGCTGCTGTAGGCGGTGGCATATCCTGGGTATCCTGTGTAACCGTATGGGGTGTTGTATGAGTTCACATAGGGGTATCCGGTGGAGTAGGCGCTGAAGGCCACGGGTTTGTATCCTCCATAACCGACAGAGGAGTAGGGATAGGCACCACCATATCCGTAGCTGTAGGGACTGGCAACAGCCACACCAGTGTAGGGCACGACGGCAGCAGCGCACGCGGCCAAGCAGGCAAGAACGATCTGTAAATAAAAAATCTGTTGCAAAACAAATCTTTCAGGACTGATTTCACTAAACTCACCAATTTGAACATTTTGGGTTTGGTTTTGTGAGTCTTTGACTGGAGCAGAAGTCAATGTGATTACTTGAGATCGGACCGCAGCCTTTTATTCTAAATTTGGTCAAAGATTTTCAAAAGAAATAATAATAATCCGTGGCAATACATACAAATTTAAATTTAAACTTTCATTATCTTTGAATTAGTTCGCCATTAATCTATAGTTCGCTGTTAATCTATATATAGTTCGCACAAACGTTAATACTTGCGAAACAAGAAGAATAAATATTATTTTCGTTTTAAAGTATTTAAAAATATAATTAAGACAAGATCATCACATTTTAGTGAATTTGAGTCAACTAACTTATTAATTGATTTATTTTATTCAATTTGTTCAATTTAATTAAAGAATCTTTTCAAATTAAGGTTATATCGCATTTATTCTCAATAAAAGTAAAATATTTCATAAGTTTTTAAAAATACGACATTTTATTTCTCATGTTTGTGCTAAATAGAAATGAAGATTTTATTAATAACAAACCAAACTTTTCGGGTTTTTTCTATCTTCTTCGTCGACAAAGCAACAGTTACCTGTCTGGGTCTAACGAATTTCTGTTACGTAATCAAAGTTTTTTGTTCAATTGGCCTACTATTCTTTTGGTAATCTTTCACAATTGACTATTATATATATGCTCAATATGTTTTGGAAAGCATTATTAATCAATATTATTCGAATTGTTTTTAATATACATACACTATATATTAATATAGTGTTATATAGATGAGATAAGGAATAAATTAGTTAATTTTAATTTATTTTTCTTTAATCCTATTTTATTGGTTGAGGTTGACGGGACTCTCAACCTCAACGAATAAAATATGTTCCTTAGTTTAATAGAAAGGGAAATTTATTAAATATGCATTTGTAAAGAAAATATTTTGTAATTAATCTAATTCAAATATTTGAACTGTTAATTTTTTGTGTGGAGGCGTCTGGTTACAAAAATTGGATCCTGATAATACCTCATAAATTTACTGAGATGATCTACAAACTTTTATACATTTTAATAATTGTATCTTTTACCGATAGACTCCTATAATAAAGAAACGGGTTATAATTTTGATACGATTTGAATGTGCAAAGAAATTATTATCATATACGTGTATTTTAGAATTTTGATTATGATTTTTTTGGTATGTTTTTGTACTATATCCGATTTATTTATATGTATCCGCATCCCTGGCGATAACCTATTTATGGCATAGCTTGTTTGAAGTCGTTCTCTTTGAATATTATAAGGATTTCTCAAAGCCGTTCACATGCTATATATTTGTCGATCATCCTGAAGAATATGTACAAGAAAACGATAGTTAAGTTTCAAGAAAATAGTCCGTCTCCAACAGTGCGACTGATAACATTATTAAAAGAGCCCGTCTCCAGACCTGATCAAATGTACATGTTTGAACCAATTTCAAAGTTTTCTATTTGAGTTTGTAGTTGCCAAATTAAAACATCACGTTTATAAAAACAGTGAATATTTCATATTTTAGTAATAAAGTGTTAACTTATAAATATGAAATGCGGAATTGAAATACAATTTTAATTGACATGCCCATTAAACGAAAACGAAATTTGAATATTCTCATAATACAAAAACTAATATTAGAGTGTTTAGTTACGTGTTTTTTCAACTAGTTTTTTACAAGATTTTATATAATTCGCATATTTATTAGTTATTTTTCCGCGAAATATAAAGTAAAAAATAAGAAGACAACCCAGTACTAAATTAAGGTCTAAACACATACAATTAAGGGAAGTACTTGTCAAGCGAATACAACTTTTGGTCTCATTTTTTTTAAATATCACAGAAATAGAGCACCATCCACTGCACCACTGATATTTCCCTGATAGCACTCATCAATTAAACCACATTTCGAAATCATAACCAATATTTAAGAAGAACTTTACTTTTTAACATTTAATGTGAACAAATTTAAATTGATTATTATATCATAGTCTACTTTATTATAGAGACAAGAAAAACGTCTAAATATATATTTTCATTTTACGCTCCTAAGTCTAAAAATTATAATTTTTAGTAGTTGAATTTTGGTACAAAGTACTAATTTAGTATATTTACACGATTTGTAATTTTTTTGCGGGTATTGAATTATACTTTATTCAATACTGTACGTTTATGAAACAATTTATACTACTAAAATGTAAACATTTTTCACTAGAATTGCATAACAAATATTGAAAAACGATTTGTTTGTTTTATGAGAAATATATTCAAAAGAGAATTACAACAAAAGATGGTTGGAGTAGCCAAATGCCTTAGTAGACGGCTGGGTAGTTATATCCATTGTATCCGTTGTATCCATAACCAGAGTAGGCCAAAGGCTTCACAATACCGCTGCTGTAGACGGTGGCATATCCTGGGTATCCTGTGTAACCGTATGGGGTGTTGTATGAGTTCACATAGGGGTATCCGGTGGAGTAGGCACTGTAGGCTACGGGTTTGTATCCGCCATAAGCGACAGAGGAGTAGGGATAGGCACCACCATATCCGTAGCTGTAGGGACTGGCAACAGCCACACCAGTGTAGGGCACGACGGCAGCAGCGCACGCGGCCAAGCAGGCAAGAACGAACTGCAAACAGAGATATGGCAAATTAGAATACTTCATTCAATATATTTTTCACTTAACTCACCAATTTGAACATCTTGAGGATTGTTTGAGTCTTTGACTGAACTGTGATGAAGCTGAAGTCAATGTGATTGCTTGAGACCTGGTCACAGCCTTTTATTTGAAATTTGGTCAAAGATTTTCAAAATAAAATTAAAACCAGTATCAATTTAGACTTGAGAGACTTTAATTTGACTTTCATTATCTTTGACTTAGTTTGATAGAATTNTGTGATGAAGCTGAAGTCAATGTGATTGCTTGAGACCTGGTCACAGCCTTTTATTTGAAATTTGGTCAAAGATTTTCAAAATAAAACCAGTATCAATACTTAGAGACTTTAATTTGACTTTCATTATCTTTGACTTAGTTTGATATAATTCTCCATTACTTAAATAGACGATACTTGCTAAGCAAGAAAAACACATGCTGTCTTTGCTTAAACATTGTACAGTATGTGGGAAAGACAAGATATCCACTCTTTAATTAATTCGGGATAAATAAATTGTTGTTGTTTTTAATTCAAAAAGATCTTCACACTACGAGTATGGAAACACCAGACGAGTATTCAAAACGTTTACTAAAGAAGAAATAAAAACGTGCCTTTATTTTTTTATTTTGCTTACTTGGAAAGTAATATGCTAATAAAAAAATCAGTAAAGACAATTAAATGGATAGCAATAAACTTGTTGGCGCTTTATAGTTTATTTAAATAATTATATTACGAGTTCAATCTAGTTTTGGAGGCATAATGCGATTATTTAATATGGTTCTCGTATTTTTTGTATGATACTCATATGTTTTATTGATGGGTTTCAAAGAATTTTTAAATATAGTCAATTTCTCATTTCGTTTTCTTAAAAATATCTCAACAGCTTACTGAAGAAAATAAGATTTTTTTCATCCTTCAGTACTTTTTTGTTCGATGAAATTTTATAGAAAGCATCAATATATGTATTTAGTTCATTTTCGATATATTTGGAATTTAAATATTTTCTCAGAAATAATTATCCAACCGAAATATCAATACAGACTCTAAATAGCTGGCTATAAATGGTTAAAAAATAACCATTTATTTGGAGTAAGAATACTGAATTGCATGAATATGTAGAAGAATAAAAGATACATGTCTTCTAGTATTAAAATAACTTGATTAGACTAAAGTGCATGTCACTATAAATACCCATTATGTCTAAGAATTTCCTGTTGATGAATCTCAATGGCCTACACATACAGTAATACAATATACTATATAAATTGACGAGGCAATAAGCATGATAAAGAAATTGCTTTCACGTGCATTGACATCAGACAAAGTTCTAGAAAAAATATTGCGTGCCAGATAGTGCTCATCAATAATTTATTATCCTTTAAGGAGAACTATCGAGAATAAAAATAACAGTATTATTTCTGCCCTAGTCAATGTGTGGCTGAATCTGGGACATTGATTGGAACAACGGTCTTTCTTTATCTTCATTATTGAAACGTAGTAAGAGAAGAGATCTTCTAGTGGCGTCGTTTGATATTAATTTCGAATTTCTAAGCCATCAATAAACAAGAATAATTTGAATATTCTCTCCGAAATACTGAGTGGAAAAAGTTAAAGGATGAAAAATTGTATGGCACGTGATTTTTTGTGGATTCAGGGGATGCTGCCTCGGGTGGTCAATTCCATTTACAATTCTCAATGCGCCATAATAAACAATTCCATTATCGGTTTTAAATAAATAATAAAATAACGTTAATATTAAATCGGTCTTTTGCTTTTTCACACGTTTACAGAATGAGGTGATTTACTTTCTCGTGTTCATCCTCGGTCCATTTTGCGAATTGCGACAAGATTTGCATTGGCGAAAGGCGCCTTTTACAATCACGTGCTAAGGACGAATGATCTGGGAACCGATTATCATGATTGAACACCTGCTCCACTTTATGTAAACAGCAGTGCAGTCCGGGGGCCAGCATTAATGGATACCGTCAGTGCGCTACGACGCTGTTAGGCAATCCACTTTATGGGTGCTCGGCTCCTCCAAGTTCTCAGACTTGCGACAAAAAAATCAGAATCCTGAAATGTGACATTTTGTTTGCCAAAGTATCACGTTTTATTAGTGAAATTTCAGTTACTTATTCCCCTTTTCCGCACTGGAACTGACGAAATTGGGACAAGGGGTTCGATGACGCTGCCACCGTATGTCGTCGGTGTCTTTGGTGCAGGAAGTCGTTCATAGCGCCTTCTTCGCACCAGTTTATAATTGGCTCACCTTTCCACAAATAGGCAATTAATATTACAATGTAATTTTATTTCGCCATCAAGAAAGTTCTCCCTGAACCAAACGCCAAAGACTGAAGTATCACGTGTACCCAAGACGGGTTAGGAGGAAAGGTTAGCAGATGCAATTCCTTCCCACCGAAACACATGCCTCCCATAAAAGTGCATCGATTCCAATTCCCAAATGCACGGCATTTTGCTGCGAGTCAGTGCAAGTGTAAATATTCTGGCGATAGTGTCGCTCCATTACCGCCAGAAGCAGCAGCATCCTGCGAAAATTGCGCATCCATGTACCGAGCCATCTACTCAACTATATACCAGCTGTGTGTGATGCTGAGGGAGAAACGGAGACATGAATATACAGCGCAGCGAGAGAAAGTATATAATAGAGAAGGGAAAGTCGGATTTCGAGTCATTCTACTCTCAGCTGTCGAGAAATAAACACGTAAAAACTTAACTGGATAACATTCACATCAGTTTCAAATAATTGCATTGGATATAAGTGACAGAAAAGTGATAAAATCGGAATAAAATGATGGATCACAAATCAAGGATTATGCTAATGGATGTTCCGAGAGTGACTTCTCGGAGCATCTCTCCAGTATCACCAGTGTCCAGCGATAAACAAATGGGAATATTTCAGTCCATCACCCGACGATTGGCCAGGCGATCCGAGAGGGATAGTACATCGAATGGTGACGACGATTCAGGAAATGTCTCCACGGATTCCTGCTCATCTTCCGCTGCCGGAATAACTAACAGCAACTGTAGTTCGAATAGTATAAACCTTCCAACACGAAGTGATACTGAAGGACAGTCCAGCTTTGAAATTTTCTCATCGTCAGCCAGCGACAGTATGTCCAACCACTCCCAAGGCGACCACAATAAATCGTTTAAACTGTCCAAATCTGCGGTACATTTTCGGTCAACAGTTTCCATTAGACGCGCCTTGCGAAGTCTATCGCTCTCTTCGAGGTCATTATCCTGCACCAATCAGCCTTTGGGAGAAGATTCCTTTGACGAGAATAACAATCTTCATAAAAGTCCGAAGAAAAGTGGAAATAAGCAGAAGAAAGTGTCCTCCAAAACCAATTGCCAAAATAATTCCAATTCAACACCGAAGCGAATCCTTAGACAGCCCGTCAGCTACACGTATCTGAAAGGGATGTCAGGCCTGCCAACGCAAAGAGTGCCCCGTTCGTCTATATGCTGTCCCCAAGGATACCGATAGTTGGACACACACAGACCGAGTGCCAAATAAAAGTGTAAATAGTAGAAGAATTCAACGATAAGTTAAGTGAGAAAACCTATAGCAAAATTTACGCCAATAATTTAGGAAAAAGCGTTCAAAGAGTCTTATGCGAATTTATGAGATAAAAGAAACCAATTAGCCATCGGGATTGAAGAAGCTACAATCATTATGAACAGATGATATAGAATTGTCTCATCTTCCATCACCAGCCTCTCAGCATTATTACGATTATTATATCATTAGATGGTCCCAATTGAGAATAATAAAAATGTCAATTAGCAGGACGACAAGGAACTGACCGTATGTAAATAAGTATTAGTAGGATGCGACAGAAGCAGCGTGTGTGGCACAGAGTTTCGCGAAAACGTGATTAACAAAGACTGTATTACGACGAGTACCTGCTGATTAGAGATAGTCTACGGCTCTGTGGAAATGTACATGCGTGTGTGTATGCGTTTGGCAGTATCGATGATTAGACATCTGTGTGTGCCTTTATTTTTCAAATCAACAAACGATTGAGAGGATTTCCCGGATTTGGAGTTCGATAATTTTCATTCTTCTTTCCCTCGCCGCTATCACTCTCTCCCAGCTCTGTTTCTGTAAAGCATTGTAATAAACTATATATTATAAGAAATAGGCACTACATGTACTTCTTGTTCTTCTTAGCGTCAACCCATTGCCAGGTTCAGTTATTTGCCAATTAGCAATCACTTAACAGCACCCAAACATCATGTTTACAGTACTTTGTTTATAAATATTTACTGTTTCAATAAAAAATCATATTAAATTTTATAACAAATTGTGTTTCATTAAATAGTCCTTACAAATGCATTTTTTTATTAATTTAAATCCGTTCACACTTAGAAATCTAATAATTACGAAAATTACTTTAATTTTTTTTTAATTAAGATCTCTTTTACATTTTTAAAACAGAGATAAAAAACAATATTTTTAATTTTATGTTTAATCTTATTATACGTTTTTTATCTTTAGCTTTCAAATATTGCTGGATGCTTTTACACATCACTGAATTATAATATATTGATTTTTTCATTTCATAGAATTTTTATATTCTAAATTTTCCGTGATCAAAACTGTATTGGTATTAAGACATAAACCTTAGCTTGGTTCTGTTTAAAATCATAATTTATTATTAATCACTCGGACCTTAGTGTTTAATAATGCCTCATCTTCTCGACCTTGATGAATAAATAACACTATTTATAGCTTTCTTCAAATTTTGAATTTGCGTGACACAATTTCCATAAGAGCTAAAATACACAAGCCAATTTATACAACTAATATTTATAAATGAATTCATTCATAAGGTTGTATTAGCTCATAAGCAATGCGGAATATAAAGGCGATTTTAATGGCAAACTATCAGCTAAAACTGTGATGCAACTTAATATGAATTTATTTGTTCTATAATATTTGTTGGTTTTTGGGAGAATCAGCAGGAAGCAAGTTATAATGGACGGTTTTATTAATGAATCCCCCCAGTTAACGTAGAGTATGTAGTTGTCGTTCATAACTCTGGGACTACAAACATACATAGGAGCACATAAACGATAAGTATATATTGCGAAAACACATTGGGCCAAAAATAGGTGGAATACGCAGCAAACACAGAGAGACAGGAACGTGATGACCCAGTTTCGCCTATGTACCCCGCACTCAGCCAGTATATAGTGCCATCCAGCATCACATGGCCAAATTTCTCCCGTGACGTCATTGCGACGTCATCAAAAGCCTAGAAAACTCGGTTTTAATTTTGAATGGAAATGATTGCAAGTATCGTTCCCCTTGTATCCTTGTCGCCTTGACTGGAACTAGGTCAACGCCGTCGCATCATCACCCGCCACTCTGTTTGCACGTAATCAATGGGAAGCAGGAAAGTTTTCGGGCTGCTGGGAATAAATTATCAGGGTCCTTTGGCGAAAAGTAAGCATAACCCGAATTTCAGCGGGGAGAAAAACTACGAGAAAAAAATATAAAAAAGGCGACGCGACGGCCGTTGAACAACAATTGGCAAAAACTTTGGTCATATTTATGGCCGATTTTATTGTCATCAATCTTTTCAATATTTGATAATAATAGTCCGTAGCTGGAACTGGGCTGCTGGAGATTACGATTCCATTTCGGTTTGTCAAATTTGATTAAGCAGAGCTCCTTGGAAACTAGGTCGTTCACAGTTGAGATCATTTTAGTGCTTTTGTTTTGCCAACATTAATCTTAATCTTATTCGTCGATTAGTACTCTCTTTTAGGCCACATGTGGAGGGGTCAGTAACATATTTACATGGTCACCAACAATTTATGGAGATCCCTTCAATTAGCAATTGTCCTCAATGATGGCACGGGTATTCAATGTTTTGGATATAACAACACTCTTAATCTTAAATTAGAACAACCACAAATTATGTAAGTGTCATGATAGGGTGTGATAACGGTTGTAATTAACAGTGTTTAAAGTTAATCAAAGGTAGAGAATCAATTATTTTATATAGTTTTCAATGTCTGTTAATTCTCAAATAATAAATGTTAGTTTAAAGAAGTATGATTGATATTTACATAAATAAATTTTAAAACTATATAAAATAAATTTGATTTAGGGTATTTTATTTATTTATTTATACGATAAACCCAATAAATTGTATTTCATATACTCGTATGTATAATAAATATATTTATTAATAAATGTACTTAGCATTATATTGTTTAATTGTGTTTCAAAGATCAAAAATAATATTATAACCACCTTAGTGAATTTAATAATAAAAGTACAATGATTACCGGCTTTCTTATCTTCATTACGTGGAAAATAGAGAAAGACTAATAATAATAATAATTGTAATCTCAATGGAACGATTTATTTTTAGCTCATAATAGATATATACTACGGTTGAGGATAAAACGGAGGAGAAAAGGAGATGAGAAATTCTATTTTTAGAGATGGGTGCTTTTTTAAAGTCTCCCACTTTCGCTACCGAAATTTTAATGCTAAAACAGATAATCATAAAAACCAATGAATAATTGAAATTAGAGATCTGGAAACCACTTTTGTTCTTAAAAAAAATCATGGCTAATTTGTCGACGAGCTTTTGGGTTGTATTTATGAAGGGTGGAAAATTTACTTTGGTTTCAGTACAATGTAAAATGAAACGGAGATTAATAAAGCGAAGGATAAACTATATACTTTTCTCTGTAGGATTCATAAGACGAGAGACTGTCTTTAAAAATAGCTCCTGGCTAAAGATAATTTCGTGGAATTTTCCCTTTCAAAGTCCAATGGCTCTAAATATAATAATCAACATATGAATCTCATAAACTCACATACAAAAATAAACGTTTTGGGGAAACGAATAAAAATACCAATTTATTATTGGATTCCTCGCAGGCCAATGAATTACCCATTTCCAGAATAGAACCGTAAAATCAATGTTGTGGTTTTTTGTATATACTCGTACAAAAGCAATTACTTTTTTTTTTATATAAAGGTCACAGTCCAATATAAATCTTAATTACATGTGAAATTGTAAGTAATCCTTGTCAGTATTAAAATCTATTTTTCGAATCTTAAACTTTAAAGATTTTCCTAAATTAGGTTACACGTGTAGTAAACGTATTTTTTATTTGAATGTAATATCATACTATATTGATTGTTTCAAGATCTATTCTATATTTAGGTGTGCCTAAAATTCAAATATGGGTAAAAGCTTTCAATAATTTTGAGTGTAGGAGGGCCTTTTAGGGCAATCAAATTTATTGTCTTGAAGATGACAAATCCATAATTTGATTTTAATCCTCTCTGAAATTTCTTCTTAAAAATGCTCTGTGACCTTCAAAGAAATATCTGAAATTAAAAAAAAAATAAACCCTTGGCTTACGTTATGTTATTATTACTTTTATTTATCATATTATATTTAGTTGTTTCTTACAATTTGGTTTGATCCTAAAGAAAAAGAGGATTTAGACATTTATAGTATTTTATGCATTTTTGTTGCTTAAAATTGATATTATGACACTCAAATTTGTTCTGTCAAAGTCGTTATTATATCAAAAGTGCTTTAAAATTTTTATTTTAAATTTTTATTATTAAAGTGTTACCTCCGTAAAAGAAATCAATGAAATTAATATGATCGTCAGTTTTAAAGGGCGTGGCTAACCTGTAATTGGCCAGTATTAACGATTTTTTGGAATTTTATTGGAAAACCACGTATTGGAAATTTTTTAACTACGCCACGCGGCTATGAGTAAGAGAGAGATGCAAAATATTCGGCTATGAGTAAGAGAGGAATGCAAAAAATTTAAAAATTTTAATTCAGAGCCGCTTAACGAACTTTTTAATTAAACAATTATTTTTATGTAAATTTATTTTAAAAATGCATAAAATTTTGTATAAAACACGGTCGATAAGCATTATTAAACACTCGGACCTTCTTTAAGGCACTCGCTACGCTCGTGGCTTAAACCAACCCTTGTGTTTAATAATGCCCTATCTTATCGACTTTGTTGTATAAATAACTATTATGATTTTAATCAGGATTTTTATGTACATGATTTCAAGACAAATTAAAACACTACAGCTGCAAACAGTTTGATTTTTATTCATAATTAAAAATATGTTCCTTATTTAGAATGGAAAGACATTCTAGTAAAATTGCAGCTCAGTACAAAAAAGACTAATTCAGATGAAACCCCATGAGAATGAAAGTGTATTCCATATCTTATCAGTTAATAGCATCGTTCTAGATATCGCGGCTTATTATACAATTATTCGGATACAAGTATATAGATGACAATTATAGACTCTACTGAGTGCGCATCAATGGATGAGAGAATAATGCAGAGTCATTTATTTGGGATTTAATAGCTAACGGCTTAATACAATACATTGTCGGGGCAAAAGCCACATAAAATCTTAATGTGACTTGAACCGGAAATAGAATGTGTGACAATTTGCTTATGTAGTCGACGTAACGAAATTCCTAAAGAGTACAAAAGGATACAAAAGAAGCGATAAAAATTGAAGAATACTCTTTTATTGCCTATTCCAAATTGAAATTTATTCCAGTCAGCATTTAGACCAATTTCTGAATAATTTGGTCCTATAGAATTCAATTGTGTTGGGAAAGAGGTCAATTTAATTTCTTTTTCGAAGCCTATACAAAAAGAAATTCAATGCAAATCATTATACGTATTTGAAAAGTTTGACTAGGCGATTTTTAGCACATCATTTGGTTAAATGGAAATTGTGATTTGATAAAGTTTATTGCGAAACTATTGAATTGTTTATCTGTTATCTGTAACAATTATATTTGTAAAATAATTTTAATTCCATTATTAGATTTTAAACCTACTTTAGGAACTCAATATTAGGCATTACGTATGGCAAATACTACTTGACATTTGAATATCTGTCAAATTATACCAATAAGATGAGCATAATAGTCCTGATTTATTAAATTCTACAGAAAACTTAATCTTGTAACCAAATTTTTAATTACCATATTATATAATCAAAACAATGTCGTTTTAGTGTCCTTTAAAATATATAATTTCATTATTATGAGAAAAATAGACAATTAATTCAAATGTAATTATACTCAATAATAAATTAGGTTTCCATAGTGAAATGTTATTATCTGTTATGTTATTGTTATCAGATTACGAAGAGATAATCTCGTGTCCCAAAAATATTTTACCTAATCTCTTGTCAATTTTCAAAGTCTGAAAGGTTAATTGATGTGTCGATGACGTAATTGATGATGATGAACGCATTTTGTGGTAATATTGGCCTTCGTTTGAAATAACGGGTAAATTTGGTACTTGAAAATATTTTCGCATATATATATTTTACATAAGGGCGGGCAAGTGCTAAATCATGGGAAAGAACAGTGGTGGTCGTTCCCGAAATATGTTAATATTAAATCATAATTAAAGGATTTTGTTTGTGCTTTTATTGGGTCACTGGGTCAATAAGACAGTTGGCAATGACTGATTGTTACAAATATGTTTTCCTTATGCTATTGTGTTCCCGATATATGTATAAAGTAGCGAATGTATGACATCGTTTACATACAAGTGTCTTGCCTTGCAGGAGATTATTATTGAGTTGCGTAAGTAATAATATTGATCCACCGTTTGACGATTTCTACTTGGTAAACTTCCGAGGCAGATAGATAATTGATGTCGTTTTATTTAAGTGCTTTCATTCCGATCCATTTACGTAAGGATGTCCGATTAAATGACAAAGGAGAGGGTGGAGGAGAAGGCTGAGATTAAGGAGAGAAAAGAGTATCCTTCTCCTTTTCAAGGATCATTGACCAAGTGCACATAGAGAAGATGCATATTCCTCTGAATTTAATTTAAACAAACTTCCTATGTATTTTGTAGAAAATTACACTGCAATTCTCCCATCTCTCCCTCTGTTTATACTTTCAGTCCCTTTCTCATCATCACACTCATCCTATTTCCCACTTTGCTCGTTATATATATTGTGGAGAAATGGCTTCGGCAGTGACGTAAACGGCGATGGTGGAGCACTGAGAGCCACATTGTAGACTGGGTGAAAACAGGATATAGAGCCAAATGAATGCTCGGTCACATTGAGTTCACTGCCTTTTCAACATTATTTATTTGTTGTATGCAGTTTCTGGGAGGCGAGAGCGAAAAATGCTCTAAGGTTAATGAACTTTTGAAAGGCTCAATGTGACGTCACTCAATTGCAGAACCATTAGCCCTGCAAATTATTCCGGAAACAATCAATCTTCAGTAGTCCATTTTTCTTTCTACGTGTTTCAAAAGTTTAACAGTTTCCCTACTATAAGTGTTTTTTTAGTAGTTTACGCGCTTGTCGATAGTCATTTTACAATATTTTTTTAAAAAATTAGTACACGTGAATAAAATGACACGTTCACAAACTTTTCAATTTCCATGGAATTTCGGGGATATTATTAAATGGAAAATTTGCATCAAGGACATTTCAAACCGAGAGCCCACATAATTTGGGTATTTTCCCATGAAGCCTTGCAAAACCAGTAGACTTTTAATGATGTCACGTGATTTTATGGAAATCAGTATCTAAAATTCAAAGCAATGACAAAATTTTATTATAAATTTATATAATTTTCTTACTGCAGTTCTTTAAAATATATTCATTTAATAATTATATATATAAAAAATATTTGTGTTTGGTAACTTATTTTCATAATTTTCTAATATTTGAATGACGCAAAAATGACGTTCAACTGCATATTTTTGATACATACGTCAATCGATATGAAAACACTACATATCCAATGAATAATTATTAGAAATTAATTTTTGGTAGTTATTTTCAAAATTCAACAAGGTATTCATAGTATTTAGTAATGCTTATCTAGCCTATTTTATTTAAGACTTTGTGCATTTTTAGCAACACAAGATGAACAAAATTATTGATTTGATTTGAAATTTACTTATACATAATTAATTATAGTATTTATATGTTCTAGATAATATTCAAATAATTAGAGTATCTGATTTTTGTTATATTTAAGAAAGGGTGATTATAAACTCAGTTATAATTTATTACCTGTTTAAAGGTCTTTTCAATTTAAGTTCAAGTCTCGGAATGAATATTATTACAAACTATTACTACTATTATTACATTAATTGTACAATACAATTTTGTATTTATTCCATGCGGCTCTCCGTAATCAACAATCTGTATAGATATACAAAATATGGGTTGACCTTTGATTATTCGACCGACAATAAAATTGTTCAGAAGTTTTGAAAGTTTGTGACATTTTTGATCAAACCTCTCGTCATTGATTGGCTTTTACGTATGAAACCCATGTCAATTATTCACCCTTTGAAATCGAATATTTTTGGAAACCTTTATCTTTATTTATCAAATTGTAAAGTCTAAAAATAATTCAAAATCTTTTCAAATTGAATTCAATTCATTTAATAAAAAAGTTAATTTCATTATAAAGTGAATCTTCCAATACGCTTTAAAAATACTACTTTTTTATATTTCTTACATTATTTGAATATTATTTATATTGATGTTTAGTTAAAAAATAACGGCATTTTCGTTCAAAAATTTAATTGACTGATGGATGTTAGTATTCCTTTTATAAAGTTTCCTGGAAATTAATTATTTTAATAAACATTCATTATTCCTATTGAGTCGACTTGATTTCAAATGTGTAGGCTGATTCTTAAGATTTAGATATTTCCATGAAAGTGAAAACATATTTCTACTATAAAATATCAATGACTTCCTTGAAAGGATTTATGAATATATAATCAAATAGGTGAACCGTAAAATTAAAGTTTAATTCTATATAAAGTATTGTGAATCTTATAAGCGATATAAAAATAGAAAACTCGTCATAGATTAAGATATCTTTGACGTAAATTGATCTTTATTGCAGACCAATATTGAAATTGTTATTTAATCAATGTGTGGGAAAAATGAAACATAATTAAACTACGAGTGTTTAATTATGTGTTTTTCCAACCAGTTTTTTTACTCATACTAAATTAAGGTCTACTAAACACTCCAAACACAAACAACTAAGGGAAGATGTTGTCAAGCGAATAGAAATTTACGTTTCAATTTTTCAATATATGACGCTAATAGAGCACCAAGCAAGGTATATGTGTGTTACAATATTTTACTAATGAAAATGCTTGCTTTTTCAGTAGTGTACAATAAAAGTTCCTTATTTGTGGGGGTTACTGCGAATGTAACAAATACTCTGGTTTTTCAACATCGATTTAATGCACCACTTTTTTGTGCTCGTGAAAATTTCGAATCTTAATCTACGAATTTCAAAGTCAAAATTTCGGCGCAAATTTGAGGAAAAACCTGTATTTTTTATCCAGGTTGTTATAACGGTTAAATAGTACCCCAAATAAAGGCATTTATAACGGGAAATTTTTTTATTAGATTTTCGTAAACTCTTAAACTCGAACATGACGAGTATAAAATCCGTTTTTGAACTCGGAAGCGATGAAAAGCTCGCCTAACGGCTCGTATTTCACACTCATTTTCTCGTCAAGCTAAACTGACATATTTGAATTTATTTTAAATGGAAGAATTTCTATTCTTTTCCTAGACTTTTGCAGATATTAATAAAACAGGTATAGAAATTTTATTGGTGTGGAACAGAGAACATATATATCTACAAAAGTGAAAAGAATTTTTAACATTTTTGTTCCGATTTATTTAAAACTGCACAAAATGTTGTATAACACAAGATCAATAAACATTATTAAACACACGGGCCTTCTTTGAAACTACTACACTCGTGATTTTAAAGAATCCTAATATTTAAAATGCCTTTTCTTATCGACCTAGCTGTATATTATAAATAACAATTAATGATTTTTTTTTATTTTTATGCATTTTGCCAATTAAAATTTCTTAAAGCTTTCCATAAATATAATATGTATACGATATTATTGGTTTAATTTTTTGATCAAATATTTTCCTCAGTTTATTAACATTCGATTCCTAATACTGTAATAAAAATAATTCGGATTAAATTGCGTTTTTGGATTGGTTCAAAATAGTGTTTCGTTATAATTTAATATTTCCCCGAAATCAATTCATTGATGGGATTTAGTAAAATTTGATAAATAAAAAATATTTTTTCCTTATAAACGATGGCAAAGAACTACACCAATAGCCATTCCCTTCAAAATATCTATTATATTTATTTCGGTACACCATTAAAGCGCAATTTCATCACTCTACTAATGCAATTAATTGATTCCAGGCAGCGTGTCGAAGATTTTAAGGTTACGACGTGTCAAATTTGTATTGAATAAACTGAACATAATTTTGTCTGAGCCTATTCATGCTTAAATGGCATGACGACACCATTTATAAAAGGAAGTAAGCTTTCCTTGTAATGACATTAATTCCCAGTAGAAAGTCGTTCAACTTGCCAAATAATTGTTTCTAAATTTAGGCGCCTTTCGGCGAGGAGCAATCACATTTAAAGCCATTTCGCCGGCGGAAAATATTGGAACTGAACGAGGTGGTATTAATTTTAATGGGTTTCTAACAGCATAACTTGCATGGAAATATAATGCAAATCTTAGAGGGTTTCCAGTTGGCAAGTGAAAAGCCGGTTTTTTCCTTCTCCGGAAATTTGCAATAAAAAATTGAAAGGAATTTTCCTTTCCTCTCCTCTAATGAACGTGATTTTTGTTATTTTTTGCACATTATTAAAGCCTCGTTGCTGTGTCAAACGAAAGCCAGGGATTTTGGCCCGAATCTCGGAGCTGCTATAACAACAATTGCAACACATTGAAATTGACAAATTCTCTCATTCAGAAAGGATTTATTGGCGATGGAGGGATTATTACTATGATGTTTTCTCGCATGATGCAATTCCTAGGCACTGTTTCCCTAGGTTCATTATTTATTACGGTCTTACCCGCATATTTTAAGGCCACACTTTGATTTGTTAGTAAACAAAATTGTACGACGAATACTATTTTTAGATAGTATACGATACTAATTTGTTTTGACAATTCTATGCCAAAGGCCATCATTAGGATGATTTTTACCAAGAATTTATAAAACGTAAAATAAGAATATACATTTAATGATTCTAGTGAAACTAATCATATACTTAGGATTCAATATTCATACACCGAATTCGATTAAAATGTTAAATTTAATAGAAAAATGTATATTTTGTTATATATATCATATATTATTACAATATAAAACCATTCCATAATTACATAGCTTTTATGATTAAGTTTAATATTATATTCTTATTAAATATAATGAATTGATCTAACAAAAACGAAAAAAACTCGTCGGTATTGTTTACTAGAAAGGACTACATTTTTTAAGAATCGTATAATTTGCATTCGAGAGAGGTGTCAAAAAATTTATTGGGAGGATACTCGTATCTTTCTAAGCAAACATTAAATTTCTTGAACTTTCATTAATTCTTATTAGGTTTTCCAATACGTTTCATTTTGATATTGTAAATGACGAGGCCGGATGGCGCAGTGGTTAACGCGTTGCAGAATTCAACTCGAAGGGCTGCGGTTCGAGCCCAGATCAAACCGTAATTTTTTCTTTCGAATTTTATTACATGTTTTCACTCATAGCAATCTGTGATTAATATTTGTTAAAAATAAACATTTTAACTAAAAATATACCCCGGCCTCAACCGTCAATGCTGATCTGATCGTTCAACCAGACAGGTTTTTAAAGCTTAGATGGAGTGCATAGAATCGAAGAGATAAATCTTTCTAATACAAGTAATTTCTTGCTGCTCAATGAACGGATACAGATCAAAGTTATGAATGGGATGGTCTTCATCGTAGTATGTGTATTCTGTTTCGGTGGCAAAAACCTGTCAATGCTTAAGCTCTACATAGAATAAATTGTTCATGGTGCCATAAACATGATATTTAATTGTCAATTGTGGGAGATTGGCAAATGAATATTTAACGCCTTACATTAGATAACTTTGATTAAGTAAAAACCATTTGGTTAGATCTAGACCGGTAACGGTTGTTGAGTCATAGAAGAAGGAGAACAATTAATAATGAATAGTTTTTATAATAAATAAAATGATTTCTAATTCAATGCAAAGATGAAAGTATACAATTTCTAAAATCAATAAATGTTTCAATAAAGCAATAAAATAGTTAAAACTTAACACAAAAATCTAAAAGTTCTTCAAATGTTAGCCATTTTATATTTTTATGATCATTATACGCCTCAATGTACTACGGTGGGCTGTTTACTTATACCGCATGAGTGAAGAGGTTCAGTGGTTCTATTTTAGGAACGGAAGAGAAGAACCAGACCATGTCTCAGGTGGAAAGGTGGCAGACCAAGACGCAAAAAAGATGAAATGTTAAATTGACAACAGTCGAGTGACCGTACAGAATGGAGAAGCGCCTTCAGGTAGGCCAAGACTGTAGCCCGGTCAATAATCAATAAAAAAAATAAATATTTCCCACTACATTCCAGTAAGGAACTTGGGGTAGTCTTAACTCAACCAACGGGTGTTAGAATTTCCATTACTATTTATTTTTAGTGTATTAGTAGTCAATTATTAGCACCTAGACCTGTTGTATAAGAATCCAGTCAGTCCTAACACCCCCCAGGGATCGAACCCCACGGCCTCTGAGGAAGCAGATGATAGTGTTACCATTTAGGCTATGGGGCTGGTCAATAATCAATACTAGAACTAAAAATCAATTAGTAAAATTATCAGGATTAAATAATTCTATCGCAAATGTTTAAATTGATTGTTAAAAATTTCAAAGAAAATTGTCCTGTAAGCGTTGTTCTTAGTTCTTATTATAATACTAAGACACAACAATTGTATATTTGATAGTTGATTAGTAAAATTAGGTTAATAAAAATAAATACGAAATATATTAATACCAACGAATTTTTCTCTTAAAATGACATCCACATAACAAATTATATTAATATCTTGTATAAGTCTGTTAAAACCAAATAATTTTGATTAAAAATGCTACAAAAAACTAATTGAACATTTTTCAAATAAACTTCATAACCCTATTGTTATCTCTTCCAAGTTTATAAATTAGCAAGTAAAATAATCTATGTGCACAATTTTTAGGTTTTTTTTCTCGTGAGAACGTCCGTGTTGTAATGATTTTTTTGAAGATTTTAAATTGAAAACAACAACAAATTAAATATATTCAATCTGAAAAGCAATTTATTTGTCCCGAATTCATTAAAGAGTGGTAATCTTGTCTTCCTCATATTCTGTACCACGTTTAAGCGAAGATATCATGTTTTTTTCTTGCTTAGCAAGTGTATCGTCTATTGAGGTAATGGAGAACGACATAATAATAAAATTCTATCAAACTAAGTCAAAGATAATGAAAGTCAAATTAAAGTCTCTCAAGTCTAAATTGATACTGGTTTTAATTTTATTTTGAAAATCTTTGACCAAATTTCAAATAAAAGGCTGTGGCCAGATCTGATGTAATCACATTGACTTCAGCATCATCGCAGTTCAGTCAAAGACTCAAACAATCCTCAAGATGTTCAAATTGGTAAGTTAAGTGAAAAAAATACTGAATGAAGAATTCTTATTTGGCATACCTCTATTTGCAGTTCGTTCTTGCCTGCTTGGCCGTATTCGTCGCTGCCCGACCTGACCATTTGCACCCACCCTTCTCCTCCGCCGTGGCCAGTCCCTACAGCTACGGATATGGAGGTGCCTATCCCTACTCCTCGTATGCCTATGGCGGATACAAACCTACAGCTTACAGCGGCTACTCCACCGGATACCCCTATGTGAACTCATACAACACCCCATACGGTTACACAGGATACCCAGGATATGCCACCGCCTACAGCAGCGGTATTGTGAAGCCTTTGGCCTACTCCGGTTATGGATACAACGGCTACAATGGATATAACTACCCAGCCGTCTACTAAAGCATTTGGCTACACCAACCATCTTTTGTTGTAATTCACTTTCGAATATATTTCCCATAAAACAAACAAAATCTTTTTTTACTTCTTATAATACATTAAGGTAAATGCATTTAAAAGAAATCAAGTAATTATAATAGCTTAAAATCAATTCCTAATTCAAGGAAATGATAAAGTTGGTTTTATACCGACCTTTTTAATATAAATTATTAAAAGTATATTTTCTTTAAAATAATTTATTTTTCAAATTGCAAAATTAATGTTTAGAATTTTTTAAAGCTATTTATACAGTTCACATTGTCTTAACTCTGCCCAGCCTGTTCCCGTTTCTATTGGACATTTTACAGGTAATCATCCATTGACTATAAAACTGTTCAAGTTAATCACTGTCCAGACTCGACTTGTAAGTGATCAATATATAGTTTTTTGCTTACACACCATTCTTAGGGTTGCACAGCAGCGTCTATCTCGCACACGAATTGTGGCCAACAAGAATTGAAGCTTAATTTTAAGAGAGGCTATATTAATGGCTGCTGTGCTATTTCACATTTATTCTGAATTTTAATAGCATGCAAAAGGGTGCAAGTACATATATATCGATTGCATTGAGTTCCTAATAGCCTTATAAAGCTTTAAATATGTAGGCATATCAAAATTCTACTTTTCAACAGTACTGTAAACATATTTCAAGAATTATTGAGCCTTTTTGTCTATCATATCTATAAATTATTCAATATTTTGATGTTTTTCTAATGACAATATATTTTTCAATTTGAAGTTTGTACTTGCTACTAAACTGTACTAATAACTTGGTTGTATCAATTTACTTAATCAACTCATTTAATGCAAAAAAAATAGTGTTAAAAAAGTTTTCGGAAGTAAGGTTTAACGGGAATTTCTTAAATAATAACAGTGTAGTTAAAAAGACAGTGACTGTCATCTAGTGCCATATTTATTTTGTAGTAACTTTCAAATGCTTTTCATATTTGTTTGGTGTACACTGTCAAAAAAAGTAACGGTTTTTTCCAACTTTGAATTCGGCGACAAGAATAAATAATAAAAAACACAAAGAGTTTAGAATCCTGTTGGGGCCCTGTTATTGGCTAGGATAAAAGATTTCTTGTAGTTATTTTTTTCCAGCTCCATCCGGGATTTTCTAAACCAGAAAATCGTTATTTTTTATTTCAAAATAAAATAACCTATGAAAATTTTAAATACAATGGACGCAGCTTATTAGGGCCACGGTTAATAGGGACAATCGCTTTATCGGGCCAAAATGTCTAGGAACGGATCGACCGCATATAAATACTTTAAAAATCCATCGCTTAATGAAGCCAAACCCATCGCTTTATAGAGCCATTCTGTGACCAAGATCACTCTACTATGAAGAGTTGCAAGAACAAGTGTAAGTGACAACAACTCAGTCTTTTGTTTACTTTTATTCACACCAAACTTGACCATGGGAAAACCAAGGAAAAATCGAAGAAAAAAATTGTCTTGTCGCATGTTCGTGTTTGTCAATTCGATGACGCCGCAATAGTTTACACGTCGCTCTGTTGTATATTTTTTTGTCATCAATATATTCATCACTACATACAGAATCATATTTAATTGTTAAATAGATTGGTAAATTCATTCCGTTTTCTTATATACATTTCTTTTC
>JXOV01006536.1:4420-22030 GCA_001014945.1 Clogmia albipunctata
ATGTTTCATTTAGAAAAGTTTAACTTTTTATTGAAGCATAAATGAATGAAAAACCAGTACATTTTATATCTAAATTTTATATCTGTGGAAAAACATCTTAAACTAAAGTTTATGCAAATACGATTAATTTTATATGATTTTTAATTATTTAATTTTAATTGGACAATTCATCATTTAAGATTTCAACTTCTTCCTTCATTTACAGCTCGGTGTAGCCAGTGCGTCCAGTTTCCCCAGATTTCTCTATCCAGAGAGGTTTGTACTGGTCCAAATATCTTACGTAAAATTTTCCGTTCTGAATCAGCTGCAGTTTGTTAGCTTTTAACTTCCTTACTTCACAACCGTAGATGAGTATCGGTCGTACGAACATAGTACGTTCGGTTTGCAGCTTGTATTCTGTCAAGTACTGCCTCCACTGTGTCCTTAAATCTAACACCCAGATAAACAAAGTTGTCTACATATTCAAAATCGTTAGGTCGTGCATCCTGTGTTCTGAAGATGTAAACGCATTTTTTAGGTATTTAGTTTTTGAGGTGTTTATTTTTAAGCCTAATACTTCAGTAAGTTTTAGTAATATTTAGTCAAATGTAATATTTGGAAAGGATATATAAAAATTTAAATTATTTGCAACAAAATCTGTTGATATAGTTTTAAGACCAATCTAATGTTTAGATCGCTCATTGAATTTAAAAAAATATTGTTAGAAAAAGTTGTGTTTATTTCCTATCACTGAACCAATAAAACAAAATCAGCCATATAAAGCGGATTTATTTTATCTATGAATTGAAATTTTGGGTTCAAAACAAGGCATGTTATAAAACAGAGGGGATATTTTTGTGACAGAATTGACTTTCCGCTCGAATTTTATTTCCACTTCTTTTGAGATATGCAAAAATGCGGTAAATGAAAACATGTGTAAATTCATAAATAACAAGAAACTGTCCATAAATCTGACTGAGATATGATTTATTGCCACCCGCAAACGAATATTCAAGGCGCCAGTTGATGAAATCTCGCATTTCGCAAGCCTTGTGCCAGTGAAAAGTGCAAGAGAATGGGTTTTTGATAATTGTTTTCACGCTAAAAATAATTTTATGAAATGAATTTCAAAGAGAGAATATCTGAAATTAATTATGAAAACATGACTTCATTAGTTTCCTAGTAATTATCTTGGTCTTCTTAGACCTCGGACCTAATTGAGGCTGAATAGAGGTGATCAAACAGGGAGTATTGCGCATCTTCGAACACACTGGGCCCTGTTCAAAAATGATTTATTTCATGATGCATGAAAATTGGGAGAAAAAAAAGACTGTCACATTAAAATCTCATTTAAATCGGTGGACGTGGGAAAAACGTACTTATAGACCGTTTTGATTACCGCCGAATATTATTGTACCTTTGCTTTGCAGCCATGACATTAACCGGGAACACGTCAAATGGACTTTTAATTAATTACGCCATTGACAATGGTCCAGTACATTATCATTATGTACATAAAAAGAGATCATCAGGGCAGTTTTCAGCCTAAATAAACGCACACTATTCTATTTGTTGAACAGTTTGTTTAAAAAGAGTGAACCAGTAACTAAAAAATTAAAAATTTTCATTTTATTTATAAATAAATATAGCTTATAAAGGCTGATATAGTAACAAAAGATATATGAAGTATTCATTACGTTTTTGATAGATCCCAAATATTAAATTACAAATTATTTTTTCGTATTTTCGTATCGAAAGGTTAGCTTTTCGACATCGGTTTGAGATATGTCACTTTATTGCACTTGTGAAAAAAATTCATATTCCAGGAAAATATTTCTTCAAAGAAATGAATTTTATAACGGTCAAATAGTGTCCAAAAACCGTACAAATAGAGACCGTTGTAACGGCAAAAACAATTTCAATTAGTTTTACGTAAATTGTTAAGTCCTCAATAAAAACGGCTCATTTTACACCTTTGTGGCAGAAATAATTACTTTTTTTGCTTGTATAAAAAGAAAATTGGATAAACGATTTCTTTTAAACTGATATAAAAATTAACACTAATATAATTTTAATTTTATAATAATCACTTATTATAGTATAGAAAAAAGTCGGGCATGATCTTGGTACAATAAAAAGTAGTACAATCTCGAAGCACGGTCAGATGGAAGGCCTAAATTTGATGACAATTAAAAATTTTGAAATTAACAGTCTTTAGTCTTTTAAAGTATTATTAAATATCATCTGCCTCTGTGTCCTAGCGGTTAGCACCCTAGACATCCTCCTCGAGGTCGTGGGATCAAATCCCGGACGGATATTTTTCTAGCGAGAAAAAGTTTCCATTTGTGTGAAAACAAACAGTCACGCAAAGTCTAACACCCGATGATTGAGGTTGAGACTACTTCCGTACTTGAATGTCGTGGGAATAGTTTTTTTAAACTAAAATTATAAAAAGAAAACTTATTCGCAATAAATTTCACGTTTTTTTACACAATGAGTTATCATCAAATTTAGGCCTTACATTTGACCATGTTTCGGGAATGTTCTACTAGCAAAGGGTCAATTAACTATAAGACACAAAATATAGCATTAAAATCCAATACAAAATGACAAAAAATCTTTCTTTTTCGCATTACAGTCTGGTTATTAAGAGCGCTATTATAAAATATAAAATAATATAATTTTTCCTACAAGGGTGTTAAAAATTATATTATTTTATATTTTATAATAGCGCTCTTAATAACCAGACTGTAAATATTAATTCCGGGATTTCAATAGATATAATATACAGTGAGCTGGTCCAGAATGGACGGTATTCAGAACAGAAGTCGGTTTGATGTTTATCTGAAATAGGATTACCGAGTCTGTGACAGACTTTTGACTTTTTCTATTAAATCTAATTAATGGATTTATAGGTCCCGATTTTGAATGGCACAGTGATGGACCATCACGTGAAATGACGCCCATCAAAATTAATCGCGCTTTTGTGACTCTGGATTATTCCCATACAAATTACCCAGGCGATTCTCATGGACACGTCAAGTTCATGAAAAATCATTCGAATGATTGATTTTAGGTAGCAAGTGCAGTAAAATCTGCCATTATTCTAAATTTTTTATCACACAAAAAGGACAATCAATGCAAATGAATGTTATTCAATTCGTCTTCATATTGACTATTAATTTTTTATCTCGTGAACATGGTGGTCTTTCTATGCTTTGAACTCAATTCCAAATGTAAGTGAATGATTTCTATTCTGATTTATCTTATACATATCAAATGATCAATAATATGTATTTTCAAATTATATTAGAAGAAATTCTAATACTATAATTTGGATCATATAGAATTTTAGGCTGTTAACCATAAATCGGTTTTTAAACAAATTGTAATAACACAATCCTTAACAAGATCCTTAACATGATCCACCTATATGGTCTAGTGGAAGCGCGCTCGACTGACTCCTCGGAGGACAAGTGTCCAAGTTCTGGGCGAGTTGGATTGACTGGATCTGTTTGTCTAATAATATACTGAAAACAAATAGTCAACGAAATGCCAAAACCCGCTGGTTAAGGTTAATACTCACCATGCTTCAATTAAAAGGAAAAGTTTATTTTTAACCAAGACATGAAATTGAAAAACAGCTATATAACAGTTTTGCGAAATGTATACAATTTCGTAAGTAAAGAGAATTGAACAATCTTGTGAAATTCCGTATCGAAAAGTAGAATTTTTTACTTTTTTGCACGGAGTGCTGAAATAATTCAAAATTTGCACGCAAATTGTCACCAATTTTATGAAATTACAAATTGGTATCATAACCATAACTCTACATATTATTAAAATATTTTCCGTTGAGAATTTCTTTGTAAATGGTTGCTGCACAATTTGATAAAACCGCTGTGTTTTACTTTTCACCAATTTATTGAAATTACAGATTATTGTCATAACTAGTGTATTATTTAAATATGAAAATGTCGTTGTGAGTTGTGGTTGCACAATTTGAAAAAATCTTTGTGAACGGTTTTATTATAAATTATCGAATTATCAGTTATTCATTTTTTTCAGAATTACACAAAATAGCGTTCGATACACATGTGAAATCGGTTATTACATCGCTTCTTTACCTATTTTAACTCGCTTCGCTCGTCAAAATACATGATAAATTCGTGCATTTATAACCTTTATATAACCTTTATGTCGAAATATACTACATAAAATATTACAAAATCGAAAAAACATATTGTAGACTCTCTTTTATATTCATATAGAAAGGAGGTGAAATATATCATAAAAAATACTTTGTATGTTTCTTCTTGTTAGACGTCCAATTAGCGTCTAACAAGAAGAAAATATACAAAGTATAACTTCTTGTAACTTTTTTATATCATTTTCAACAAATTATTAACAAAAACCATGGCAGTCACTATAACCGGATACAATTTTTTTGAAAATCAGAAACAATTGTTTTAAAACTAGTCATTGTAACTGTTTGTTAACAAAAATAATTTTTGCAATTCCGTATCGAAAGGTTTATTTTTTTATGATGGGTTGCCTCTTCTCTATTCGAATTGTTTTAGTATTGAATAAACAGACTTTATACATGAGCAAAACATAATTTTCCTTCTTTTAAAAATAAATTAAAAATTTTGACTTTAAAAATATTTGATGTAGTTAAAAAATTGTTCGGTAAATTTGAACAAGAAATAATTTTTTGAATTAAATTAAGTTTTTAATTATAAAGTAGGATTATGAAATTAATTCCTATATTAGTGTAAAAAGAATTTTTAATATAGTTACATTTTACGATATTTAAATCCATAAAAAGCAATATTTTTATAGGATTAGGGATAAACATCATCTCAATTCTATAGAAATTGCATATAACGTAAATTTGAAAATAATAAATAATAAGTAAAAATAATGAATTGATTTGAATACACGATAAAACTACAAATTAAAATTGGAGGTAATTTGATGTTCAGATTCTTCGCAGTCATAAACTCCAAATTGGCCATAAATTGGCAGCCATAAACTGTCCGGAGCCCATCTGTTTAAGTGTTGTAATCACTTATTATAAAATTAGAAGTGATTTGCACCTTTGACTCTGATCATCATTGATGCTGCGTTTGCAATATTTTGGCAAAAAGGGACGACAAGCAATAAATATCGAATTAATTTTTCCATTATCCAGATTCTTTATTGGTGCGATCTCTGTCGAAAGCGTCATCGGGAACATCTGCAGAGCGGGTCCATTGTGGCGGAATTGGATGATTAGTGAGAGCGGAATTTCCGAAAAAGTGAGCAAAAATTGATCTGATTATGAGGCGGATTTTACGATAGCTTTTGGGTGAAAGTTGGCTATTGTGGCGAAAGTCAATTTTCAGGATGAATGGGCAAAGGAAAGCGGATCAATTTCAATGTAGAGAGGAAGAAGAGGAGAAGAGAGGAAAAGGGAATAGATTAAGGCTCTCCCACAAAGTGGATTCCTGTAATAAACAAATAATACCGGCAGGCTTCATCAAAAGGGCCAGTCAATCAAGAATTAGGAGTTAAATACGTCCAGCCAACAAATGGGAACAAATTCTGTCCGTCACGATCTTTTTGTTTGCTTGTATTTTCGCTCATTCATCGATCACCTTCGTCATTACGGCCATGACAATCGGAGTCAGAGCTGGAATTAGTATTAGAGGTACAAATGACGAGATAGAGAGAGAGAAGTCGAAATTGATCCTTTTCTGCTGCCGTTTTTCGTCTCCATCCACTCATATTCCATTCATTCAAGTTTTTTCCTCCTATTTTCATTCATAAATAAAACTAGAGAGAAAGAGAGAGAGACAACAAAAAGACAGGCAATTTCGGCAGGGCCAGACAAAGTGGCGGCAACGACGATGACTGTCCTGAGGCAGGAATTCCGGATGTAGCCTCGTACGGTTCATTATTTGGATTTCACAGGAGCGACAATTCGATCGGTTTTCGAACGTGAAGCGAACAAAGCCCGATGCCTTTTGATTGTTTATTTTGATTGATCGTTAATTTTATTTACTCTGGACGACACGGGAAAACGGCGAAAAAATAGACCCCAGACACACAAAGTCCTTCCTGTGGTGGATCCATTCTTCTCAGTCATTCCAAAAAGGACTAATTAACGTAATTGGACGGTGGTGGTGTCTAAATTAACAAATTAGCGGCAAACATCTGCGTGAAATGCGAGGATCGGCCGTGAAATTTGTAGAAAAAACATCTCAATTCCAATTTTCCGATCAATTGACTCGAGCTGCGATAAATTAATTAGACTCTGACGCATTTAATTGAGCAGACCTTGTCTATTTGCATCGTAATTTCGTGCTTTGGACCCCACAATTTCGACTAATTGATGAGATCGCGATCGCATCTCCGTTCGGACACAAAAAAGTCAACGATTTTCAATGAATGCCTGAGAATAATGCATGAAGTGTATGAAATGCGAACAAATTAATTTTGGCATCATTTAGTTTCGTCACAATTCAACCCAACAATTCACTCGCTGCTGCTGAGCAGAACAATAGCTCCTCGACAGCCATTTAATGCTGCCAGAAAATGATAAATTGCGTTTTTATTGTTCGCATCTGAAATTACTATTACACTTCATTAATTTTGCAAACAATTGGTCAATTCCATTATTTTTTGCAAAGTTTTATTACATTTCGATTTTTTCAGTTTTTGAAGGATTTCACTTAGAGTTGAGTGTTTATTTGTAAGTATAAAAATTTTGTGAGAAAAATCAAATTAAAATACAATTGAATTCTTTTTTTTGTAAAATGATTTTGCTTATTTTCAAAAATCCTTAATCATTTTGATTGTCAGATTTTATTTGAATTATAAAGTAGAAATTTTCTTATTCTTTACAGTATGTAAGAATTTAAAATAAAAAAAATAATTTTTTTAAATAAAATGTTAAATTTTGTTTTTGTCTTATGTTATGTTCAAAAACTATTTAATGTTTTAACAAAAACTGGTATTGTATTTATTCAACAAGGTCTATAAGCGAGAGGCCAGGCTTAACACTAAAGTCGGCCCTGTGCTGTATAATACTTATCAACGGTGTGTCATTTGTTACTTTAGAATTAATTAATACAAAATCCAGAAATTCCTCTATTTTTTATCGTTTTCTTCTTTTGTTTAATAATCCAAATTTGAGGCTAATTAATATTCATTTTGAATGTGAAATATTTGAATTAGGAATGAGAAATTGGTTTGGGGTTAAAATACGAGAACATTACTTTTAAAATCTCAGTGAAATTCTGCATATTTTTTCTTCTAAATCTTTTGTAAAATGAAAAAAGAACGATATCGATCGGATATTGAAATCTTGATTTTGGAACAAAACCATTGATTCCATGGGTACTGTTCATGAGGTCTCTTGTCTTTTAACGGGTATCGTCAAAATTGGTTTCACAAGTGGCATGGCACATGCAACTTTACGTTTATGTTAAGCCATGTCCATATGCCCCGAAAACGGCTCCCATAGAGAATAAAGTGAAAAGATTATATCCTGGAATAACATTATAAATAAAAGACTTGTCCGCGAACGGAGTGCTGCAATTTCCCCATTTTTACAACAAATACTATATATTTCACTGAACCACATCGAGGCAGACTTTGATACTGTTTTTTCGCAATCTAAATAAGTTTTTTTTTATTTCGTAGTTATTGACATATCATTTGACTATTTGTACCAATTATAGACCATAAAATAGGGAAGATATGGTAGTTGTTTGAACCCGCCATTTGAAAAATATATAAGTCCGATTTAGTTGAAATTTAGAGAGTGCGTTTTTATAAGAATGTTTAAATGATTAAGTACATGGTCTGCGAAAGCAGTGGAGCTGCAGAGAGCTTATAAGACCGTCGCGCCCTTAAACAACTATCTATGAAAGGAATGAAAAACTACGACTTGTAGAAATTAGTTTAAAAAATATTACAATAAACACAAAGCCTTTGAAGTAAAAACAGTACTTGGAACCCATTTCTGTCTTCTTCTGGTTCTGCTAACCAGCGAGTCCCAGCATTCCAATCCAATCGGATGATGCTTTACGGTGTTAAGTCCGTCATAAATTCCATCGTTAACCACGAGCAACCAATTTGTTTATTTATTTTATTTGATTTAAAGTGGCAATATTTTTCGAGGAATAAAACGGAAATTAATCATTTTAAGTGGGGTTAAAAAAGTCGTTGTTCTGGGTTAGGGAACAGGTAAACTGGGAGACAACGACACGGCGTATAATTGGACGAAAGGAGCGGATTTGGGGCGCGATTTATAGGAGCATTATTTGGAAAAGTTTTCCGTCAACTTCGCGGTAATTATTGTCTCCGATCGATCATCGGTGGCGTTGTTTAATAGTCCTTTTAGATTCGCTCTCCTTCTCCCCTCCTTTCTTTAAACTTTCGCAATTTGGCAAATCCCTCCGAAATCCCCGTCTGCCATAATTTCAATTATATAATAACCAGCACATTACCTGGAATACAATATAATTTGGTTTTAATGCGACAATAAATAAATTTAAATTGTTAATAATTTTTAATAAATATTTTCTTCTCTTTGGCTTCTTTGACGACAACGAATTTAAAATAACAAATGATTTCATGGCTAAGGAGGCGTACTATACAGTGAGGTGATAAAGTATTTAACCTTATTCTGAAAAGTAATTATACAATTCTAAAGATGTTTTTTTTTATTTATTTATTTCAATAGTATCGTTATTTATTTTATAATTGTAATTTAAATGTAAGCAATTTGGAACTAATATAAATTTTATGTGTCTCTACATTATTTTAAAAATTCCTTTCAATGTCCGTATATTACATATAAACAAATTGAAGCTGAATGTTTCATGCTCAGGGGAGCTTCCCTTTGTTATGTTAGTTTAGACTGTAATTTTTAAGGGTTGTTATTATTATTCTTAGCTTCATGTTTTGGGATTAAATAGCAAATAAACAATGAAATTGTATAAAATTTTATAAATACTTAATCCAAAAACACATATTATATTTTACTTGAACGGCAAATATTTTCATTCAGATACTTACTCGTCTATAATTATATTCCATTTTACCAATTATTTCAAATTTATCATTGGGTGACACATCGAATTAAATAGAAGCACCGCTATGTAGCCCTATATTTTGACATAGCTAATTACAAAACTCCACATGTTATTTTATTTTTGGATGTGGTTTTACTCGGTACGAAAAGTTCGAAACTCGTGTCTAAGGTATCTGCTCTCTTGGTGGGGCTCAATTTGATACTTGAGAAAATAGTTGATAGGTGGATAATTATTTCTTTGATTAAATAAAAGACAAAAGAAAAGATACCAAAATTTTGCAAAAAAGTAAAAGTAATTCCTTTTTATTGAAAGTTTATTTTTCGGAAAGTCAAATTCTTTTTACACAAACTGTAAATGTATGAGGTTTAATCGTCTAAAGAAGTGCAATAAAACCTCTGAAATAACATATGATGATTATCGTTCTGTGTTGTTTTTATTAAACGGATTTAATTTTATTGTTATTGGGGTGTTGTAAATTCAGAGCTGAAAAGTCCAAAAAATTTATAAGCGATTTTGTCTGTGTTCAGAATTTAATTGTTTAAATTGATTTCTATTCGATTTGATCGTTTTACAACACTTTATTCACACTGTGTTCAATCCACATGTCTTTTGAATGAGCGTCCAATAAATCCACCTACATTCACGTCAAGACAGCATAAAGACCCATTTTTACCACCAACAAGATGTTACTCTTAATAAAGGACAGAGCTGGTTTATGGATTTATTGCACATCAATCGATTATTTTAAAGACATTGTATATGAATGTAGGTTTTAAATTAGGTACCAATGAAGACGGAGACCAACCATGAACTTGGGTTAGTCTTTTGATTTTATTGCACTGTATTTTGTAGGAATTGTGGCTTTAAATTTTTATTAGAAATTCATTCCTACAAGAAATGAACGGTTTTTGATTAGGCTCGCGTTGAGTCTATGGTTTGGTCTTAAACTCTGTCCCCTTAAAGACTTTCTTTAATTTTGTTCAAAACTATTCTTAAAATTAAATCTGTATCTCTATAGGCTTTTGGGCTGGTTCGTCCTTTTGCCTGTAGGATCCTCGCCCTCCATTGTTGTCTATTGATGGAATTTGTCATGTTTTAGCTTTAATACATTCGTTACAAAAATATTCTATTAAATTATTTTTTATAACTGTAACAGATAGATATTCAAATAATATATACACTGTGAATTGAGGTCAAAACCGCACTTGTTTTTCCGTGATATCTCTGGAACCAAAAGAGGCTGGAACTTCAAATTTACACACATTATATCTCTTAACAGATTAATTCACAGTGTATAAACAATTAAAGTTTCTCATTTTTGATATAAAATTTGTCTCATAACTATTAAAGATCATAGGAAAATATAGTGCTGTAACGGAAAATAATTTAATTTAGCTATGATGGATCCTTTTTCATTTGATATTTATTGACTAATAATACACTGAAACCTAAAATTCATGAAAAGTCTTAACCCGTTGGTTGAGGTTAAGACTCCCCAAGTTCCTATCAGGGCCCCGTTCCAGAAAGTTCGTGAACAATGTTCACTTTCGCCTTGGCAAAGATTCCAATTGGAAATGGTAACGGCTTTCAATGATAACGTCATATTTTGAGAGTTTTATTTCAAGGTTTTCAAATTAAAATACCCATTATAATGAAGTAAAGTGTTAACAAATGATTATCGCGTAATTTGGCTGAAATACGTCGAACCGTTTGGTAACTAAGTTGCATAATAGCCTAAAATCCGCTATATCAGAACATTCTCGTCGTAACGGTGACTTTATTAGCTATCCTACTGTACCCATATCATCATCCACACTGCATAATGAGCTCAGTTTTCGATAGCCATCATTACTTTATTTGAACTCGAAAATTTTTTATACTATTTTCTCAAATTCGGAATATAGGTTTTACATTGCTAAACATAGATTTTGGTTGCCTAATATGACATAGCGACCTAATTTTTCGAACTGAACAATTGATTATCAACTATTTCAGTCTAAAAAATCACCGAAACCTCTCTTGTTTGCGCATTGGGAGAAAATATGTTACCTGTTGTAAAAGGATGAAACGATATTGCTGTTTGAAAAAAAAAACGCACGCCTTTATCAATTATTTGCAACAAACCAAGACTTTGTTTTTATAGTCCAGACAATGGCAAATGATAAGACCTTTCTTCGAACTAAAAAAAGTTGAGATCAGATTGATACACTCCGAGATATTAACTAAAATTCAATCGAGGACACTTCTCGTAAAAGTATGAAACGCAGTGTATAAAGAAAATTAAATTGTATTTTGGTATACTACAGAATCACTATAGTTTTAGTTCGAAATATCTCATAAAATACAATTTGCCTCATATTGTAAGAATTCAGTCGTATTTATCTTCAATTTTGCTTTGGCGGTTTTTAAGGTTGGATTTTGGATTGGAATGTTAAAATGTTAAAAATGTTTAATTAAATATTTTTTGCATTGAATTTGTAATTGTTATTTTTATTTTTTCTGCAAAATACAATTTGAAGAACAGTAATTCTGGGTTACGACCTCCAAACATAGCTATTCTCAAACGAAACTGCTGTGTTTTAATAAAATTGTATGCTACATGGGTATCTTTAGCGAGGAAATAAGTGTGAAATACGAGCTGTTGTTTATAATCGTTTCCGAGTTAAGAAACGGATTTTACACCCGAGCAGGACACATTTTTTTTGCATTTTCCTCAAATATTCGACAATTTAAGTAAGAAATCTTTAAGTTCATAGTACTTCCGGTTTCAAGTGATTTTATATAAGTTTTTATTATAATTTAATAAAACCTGCATAATATTTTGAATGAAACACATTTGTAATGACTTTCTTTATTTGTTATTTAAACAACTTGTGGGAAAAGTGAACTATTATTAAACTTTATTAGAAATGAGTGTTTGATTACGAGTTTTTCCAACCAGTTTTTTTTACAAAACTTAATTAAAATTGAGGTCTAAACATATACAATGAATGGAACAAGTTGTCACCCGAATAGAACTTTTGGTCTCAATTTTTCAAAACTTCACGACAACATTGCACCATGCACTAATATGCCTGTGATAGCACTCATCATTTAAACCACATTTAAAAGCCATAATCAACATTTCAGACAAAATTTTCTTTTTGTCATTTATTTAAAATTAAATTGATAAGAATTTTATTATAAAGATATGAAAAACGTCAAAATATAAATTTTTATTAGTTGAATTTTGGTACAAAGTATTAACTTTGTGTATTTTCACGATTTATAATTGTCTGCTGGTATTGAATTATACTTTATTCAACACTGTTCGATTATAAAACTGTTTCTAGAGAAAGCATTGCCTACTAAAATATAAACATTTTTCAACAGAATTGTATAAAATATTTAATACAATCCTGATAAAGTGTTGCTTTTAAAATAATTATTTGAAGAATTATATAGCCAAAAATTAGCTGAGAGTTTCAACTAAACGGACATATAACAACAAACCCTATCGTTAAAGTGGCTTAACCTATGCTGCCCTTGTGTCAGGTGCTGAATGGTGGGTCTAATTTACACTTTTATTTTATACGATCATAACATATTCATTAGGATATATAATAAACAACCTAATTCATATATTTATATATGGATAAGGGCTATAATCCCTGAACTCAAATTTTAATTTCACTAAAAATTAAAATTGAACGTGGTAATAGTTATTTAAACAACGTGTCGGAAAAGTGAAACATAATTAAACTTGACTAGGGTTCTAGATAACGAACGAAAAGAGTTTTCTAATAGATACGACTGTTTAATTATGTTTGTTTCCAACCAGTTTCTTTAACGAAATTTCATACAATTCGCTATTTTTCTGTGAAATATGAAGTAAAGAATAAGGAGATCATCCAATACTAAATTAAGGTCCAAACACATACAATTAAGGGAAGTACTTGTCAAGCAAATAGAACTTTTGATCTTAATTTTTGAAAATATCACTACAACCTTGCACCATGCACTGTATCACTGATATGCCTGTGATAGCACTCATCATTTAAACCACATTTAAAAGCCATAATCAACATTTAAGAAGAACTTTAAATTTTGTGATTTAATGTTAAAAAATTTAAATTGATTAATAAATCATGGCCTACTTTATTATCGAGACAAGAAAAACGTCAAAATAAATTTTAATTCTACGCTACTAAGATTAAAAATTATAATTTTTAGTAGTTGAATTTTGGTACAAAATATTAATTTCGTGTATTTACACGATTTGTAATTGTCTGCGGGTATTGAAATATACTTTATTCAACACTATACGATTATAAATCAATTTCTAGGAGTATTGGCTACTAAAATGTAAACATTTTTCAATAGAATTGCATAAAATTGATTAAATTCACAAAACTAAATTAAATTACAATTTTTATTATTTGCGACAATAAAAATTGAATTAGAATTTTGTGCAGTTGATTTATTTCGTTAATGGAATTATTCATGAGCCAAATCAATTTGAGATAAAGAAAAGTAATTAAAATGTATCATATATAAATTGTATAATTTGAATGGATTGAATCATTCCAAAGTTGGTTCAAAATGAAATTTGTGGTCTTTTTTATCTTATTTGCTTGTATAGCAATTGAGGTAAATGCTGGAGAAGGTGGCGAAATTGACGTCTATCCGGTGGACCCCGCAGAAGATATCGACCCCTACAAGCCAATGGACGTAATTTGGGAGGAATACAAAAAGTTGTACAAAGTGAAATATCCTACGGAAGAAATAGATAAGCTAAGGAAAGGAATTTTCTCTCTTCGTGTGCTTGATACTCGCGCACAAAATAACGCCTACGAAAACGGCGCAGCAACTCAAAAATTCTATATTGGCCCGAGGTTTGATGGAACTCTAGAAGAGTTATTTCCCGATTTAAATCCCATATATCCACCCCCATATTAATATGCGTTGGATACCAGGAACAGATTTCCCTTTTCTTATGTTCAGACCATTAATAAATGTTTGATTCATTATTACAATAAAATAAAAATTTGTTTTCTTAAAGCTGACTATTTTTATTAATTATAAATCTAATTTTTGTATGAGAACTAATATTTTGTGTCGTGTCAACATATTTTTTCTCATACAACGGATCGGACTTCCTGATATCTTCAGAGATGAAGAAACATCAGCCATATAGCTCGTTTTCGCTGTGTCAATGAAGAGAGAGTGAGAGAGAGGAATAACTAGCTGGAGCTTAGACCGACGATGTAGAGTGTGTGAGACGCACAAGGAGACTGTAGAATACATTAGAGAAATCTGTTGTTCCGATTCCAGAACAGAATGAGGAGGTGAAGGATGAGTGAGCTCAGTACTTAAGAACGGAAATAAAATAAAAACTAATAGTATGAATTGTCTTGAAATTGAATATTATATAATAGTTTGTAATAGGCAACACGTAGTCAATCTGGAGAGAGTTTATTTGTCTGATTATTCATTACTTTCATCACTTTCCTGTCCATAGTATTACTAAATGTAAATCCTGTTTTTGAATAACCAGAAAAGCACTCATCAGAAGTTCTAATAACCTTCGACACACAATTACTTTATAAGACTGTAGTTGTGTGTGCAACAAGAATCAATCTTTCAAAGTGTATAAAAATTTGGAAATCGAACTCGCACTAGAATTCTCTTAGTTCTTAGTAGTTTAGAACTACTTTGTAGATGTAAAAAAACTGTATATTGAGTTCGAAGAGATTTTCGAAATTATTTATACGAGTATATATGTGAAAAATTCATCACAAAATTGGTTAGCTTAGTGAATTTTTTAATTCAAACAGAGTGTGATTAATATTCGTGTAAAGAATGTACAGAATGATTTGTCTAGGAAGATCCTTTAAAAATGATTCGAAGACTTGTTAATCGATTGTCAAGCGGAAAAGATTGGCAAAGGTATTGAAAACTTAGATTACAAAAAACCATTTGGTTAGACCTAGACCGGTAACGGTTGTTGCGTTATTGAGAGATGGATGTGAATAAACTATTTTTTACAAAGACATCTTTTTTTATTTGTTTAAAATTATGTACTTTATTCAGAAAGGATTTTACATTTTGTTACATGAATCGAGTCGAAAAACAATTAAAACTAAACATAAGCACACATGTCACAAGAGTTTGATTCACAGGATCGGGATAACATCTAAGCCCCGGCATTGTCCAACACGAATGCTCTCATTTAAAATGCCACTAGAACAAAGTTGAGCAGCCGTTCCACGCCCGTCAGGTCACCGAATTTCATCACTGATGACATGGCGAATGCGTAGTCCTTGTCGGCCCTTTAAAAAAAGGTCCCAAATGAAGGTGGCCTGCAGTATGTCACAAAATTCTATTTCAAAACAAAATGCTCCACCGAATCCTTTTCGTTGAAATTACACAACTTGTAGTGAGCATCGGGACTGAAGTGGTGTGATACCCCACCGGTCCAGAGAGTTTGATAGTCTTTATTCAAAAATAGAAGTTGATAGATGATACAACCCCTGTCCAACGTCACGCTATGAAGTTGGAAGACTGTCTGATAGCGACAGTTGCCTGTAGATGCCACAGTAAGTAGACCCTTTAATTCTGAGGGAATCCTACCCAAACAAGACTGATTCCAGCCTACCGAACAGTGCCTCGCACTTCTCAACAGATATGACCCCCCATGAAGTGAAATTCAATGAATTTGCGTAATAATCTAGATTTTTGTAATTTAATTTCATTGGTTTAACAGTTCTTTATCAGTAGTATTCTCCAAGTTCCGTAAAAAATGATTTCATGCAAAATTGGTTTTAATGAGATTATAAATTAAAAAAAAGTCATTTGTTACACATTTGGCTTGCAATTAAATTGATTATTTGCACATTTAATGGCGATAAAATTACCTATAAAACACAGAAGCTAGCAGAGGAATGGAATGGTAAAGTTCAAGTCATGAAAGGTGTCGTTTCTTTAATTTTGGTCATTTGTTTTGCGATCGGTGACGTCCGATCGCGATTTGTGGAATACGATCCGGACGAATTAATTAATGCGTTTAACCTGGATTTAGATATATTTCCTCAGTTTAAAGTCTTGTACAACAGGACGTATGGAAAGGAAGAAGAGCCTCTTCGATTGGAAATATTTCGGTTAAATGTCAATTATATTAAGAGACACAACTTTAGATACTTGGCAGGAATATTCCCCAATAAGCTGTACATTACCAGTGCGACAGATAGGACATTGGAGGAATTGCTTCAAAAAGTTTAATCCAACGTCACCACGTCGTCATATAGGAACTTGAAGTGGGGTAAATTGTTTTTTATCTATAAGTTTTTAAATGATTATATGCTGTTTTTCTCGCTCTAGATTTGGATGATACAAATTGTTAATTCAAACCCATGGGAATAATAAAATTTTTTTGATCTGAAATTAATAGTTTTTTTTTTAATAACTTAACATTTCATTCATTTACTAGAAATCATGGTAAAATTGACTACATTTATAGCTTGGTACGAAAAGGAAAAAGTAGAACATTTTCGAAGCTTGGTCAGATGGAATGTCTAAATTTAATGACAACACGAAATTTTGAAGTAAATATTCTCTCCATATCTATTTTTTTATTATTTTTCTTTAGTATGGATTTTGAATTATTTTCGAAACAATAACATTTTAAAAAAAACTTTCCGTCACATTTATATGGTAAAATGAATTGTCATCAAATTTAGGCCTTCCATCTGACCGTGCTTTGGGAATGTTCTACTAGTAAAGGGTCATTTTACCATGTTTTACAGTGCTAAATTCATGAGAAAATAGTAATTTTAAATTTTAAATAGTAATTTTTGTATCGTGAAACTTGAAATGGAATTTGTTCCACTTGATTTATTTTTTTAATTGAATTATTCACGAACCAAATCAATTTAGGTTTAGCTCACATTGAAAGTCTAAAATCCATGATTGTAAAATATGAGAAAATAGTATAAAAAATTTTCTAATTCAAATAAAGTAGTTATGGCTATCGAAAACTGTCTTCTCTGTACATCTCTGAATATCAATATTGACATAATAGAATATCTAATAAAGTCACGATCGCGGTTAATATTTTCTGACATAGCGGGTTTTTAAGCCATATCTAACAAACGGCTCGACATATTTTAGACAAACCAAATTGAAATAAAGATTTTTAAATTCCCTACAAATCGTCCATACATAGTTCTGGTATTGAAATGCAACAAACCTAGACTTTTGTTTTATAGTCCAGACGATGGCCAATGATAAGACCTTTCTTAGAGCCCAAAAATTTGAGATCAATTTGATACACTCCGAGATAATAATTAAAATTCAATCAAAGACACCTGTCGTAAAAGGATGAAACGCAGTGTATGTGTCACGGAGAAAAATTAAAAAAATATCCATTTAAATAGATATAAATACTAGTAGGGGAAGTATGTACAAAATGGCATGGTGTTTTGTTTTTGGATCATATTTCTTTATGGGTATCACACAACAACGCCATATTATGCAGTAATCATGTTTGGTTATCTATTTATTAAAA
>JXOV01006544.1:6370-31052 GCA_001014945.1 Clogmia albipunctata
CTCAACCTCAACCAACGGGTTTTCGACATTTCGGTGACTTTATTTTCAGTGTATTATTAGTCATTAATAGCACCTAGACCAGTTGAAAAGGATCCAGTCAATCCTACCCGCCGCGGAATCGAACCCTTGACTCCGAAGAGGCAGCCGGATGCGTTAGCACATCGGCAACGAGACAGTTATGGCTCACCTTTTTCTCTAGACAATATAAAAAGTCGTTAAATCCGGAACAGTGAACCACAAGTGTAATCTTTAATTATATTTGTATGTCGACAATTTCCAAAGCTTTGGTAGACAGTGCATTTCTGTTTCGCCAAAAACGAGATCTTCCATTTAGTTCTTGCAGCCAAAAATAGATACAGGGAAGCATGAGTCAGAATGCGATGTTCGAACTATATGTAGATTAGATTTCGTATGGCCAATCAGAACACTAGTTACAATCGTGCGATGCGATTGTATGAATTATATAGATGTTTTAAATAAAAGTCGATTACGTAAAAGCAGAAATTGCTTGGGACTTGTTCCATTTAAGGAATGTTGAGCCGTCAAAAGTCTATAAATTTTGATGTCGTCTTAAAAATCAAAGAATTTTTAGTGCTAAGCTTTTACAACAATCTCTCATGAAATTCTAGAAAAATTAATTAGTAATATTGTTAAAGTTGGAAACCGGGAGTTCGAACTTCCAATCTCTACTAGTCGGCCACGTCCGCTCTTGCATCAGATAAGATACCCCGTTTATCTTATATCTACCACATCCTTTGGCTTCCATCTCAAAGCCAGATAATACTCGACTTTCTAACTAATTGATTAGCCTCTATAGCTTTTGCAGACATTACTTCAGTATTGAACTTCCTCAACAATAGGTCCAATATGTTATTAAAATTATGAGTTTAAATATTAGCTAACCATTTTTTGTAATCTTCTCTACATCACAAACATCTTTATTTGAAGTTCTTTTAAAACCATTAAATTGAGAAAATATAAAGATTATAGAAATTAATTTACATGATTCAGAGAAAAAAATATGAAATATGATTGGCACCTCGCAGTATACCTGAGTTTCTTCCTGATTCAGTTCATGTCTGAAAAATACCCCTGGAGAATTCTATAAATTGCCGTGTAATCATTATGAGAAATAAAACGTCTTGAAAAGTCTGCAAATGTTTTTGAAATTAATTGCTTCTTAAACAAAGGAAAAAAAGTTGAATCATATTTCAATCTTAATTATACAACAGAATGGAAATTATAGCCATTAATTATGGTATTTAAATGAGATTTACTCTTGCATTACAATATGTTTTATAGAATTTTTATTGAACAAAAGTGTTGAACTGTTAAAAGCATTCGTTTATTGATAAGAATGAAAATTATATTGACATTTTCTGTAAAATATTTACACGAATTCATTCCTGGAATTGCAATTTTATGAATTCTTGAAATCTATTCATAATTTTCCCCATTGAAATTTTACATTTTATTAAATTCTTTAAAATAAAAAGCGCTTAAAACGTGTCGGACTTTTACTAATCGAAGGTTTTGTTATATAATTTTCCTTAAAGAGAATTCGAAAACTAAGAGATTAATGCCATTAACAAGAATTCTACTTACATCTAAAATTGTATTTTAAGATTAATTACTTGTCCAGTTTTCCACGATTCAGAAAAAAATAATTAAAACTTTCGAAATCGGTTTAAGCGAATGAAATGAATAGGATTAATTCCCTCTTTCGTGGCATTGCCAAGGGAGAACTCATAGAAACTTCTTTGGACAAGAGACAAATTCAATTCATCACCTTAAAATCGAGGCATTTACCAACACGTCTCGCACCAAATCCCATTTCTCAGAGGTGGGTTTCGGTATCAAAGAATTATATTGAGAACAGAAGAAGAAAAAAGGCAAACTTTTTGATACGACAATCAATGTTTACATAGAGGTATTGAAGACCGTAAAGAACAGACGACAGACTAAAAGTTGGGCAAACAAAAAAGTAACACTTAAATTGTTTCCTATTTTTTCTCCTAGCGAAACTTTTGGCACTAGTAGAATTTCACTAAAAACCCAAATGGTTTGACACCCAACAAAAATTTCCGGAATGTTTTTATTAAAGTTCCACAAAATTAAAATTTGAGACTGCTTCAAATGAACTTATTCAAAAGGAAAGTGAAATGTGAAACGGTGTGAAATTTGTCAACCTGGAACATTGCTTTCCAATTAAGAGCAAAAACTTCATACTAAAGAACAGACAAGAAACGAGAAATAACTGCTAGAAGCACATTTTGTATTTAATTTTTAATAGACGTGACTAAAAAGCTCTGTCATTCTCAGAATCATAGAAATTTCAACAAATAACAACTCAATTTATAATTTGGAAAAATAACAATTAATTTATTTCCCTCTTTAATTTTAGAAAAGTTATTTAAACTATGTCTGGGATAATGAACCATAATTGAATAGGAGTTAAATTCTTAAATTCGAATGAAATGAGTTTTCTAAAAGATACAAATGTCTAATAATAAGATTTTCCAACAAACTTTTGACAAAGTTTTGTACTGCTTGGGTGACTTGTGCCCGGGGTAAGGAGGTCCGGCTATTTTTGGAAATAGTTTTGAAGAATTGGCTGCTGAAAATTGGTATTAATAACTACACAACTGCTCTGGATAGAGAAAAATTGCGAAGGTCGCTTTTGCTCACACCGAGCTGTAAGCAAAGAAAGAAGAATATTAACATGCTAATTTTGTGTTAGCTGTAAATATTGAAAAATGCAAATTTCAACATTGATTAAAAATGAATGACTACTACAATATAAAATTTTTTTTCAATAAAAGCGTATAAAAATATTGTGATAAGGGTACATTATTTTAAAAACTTATTTAACTTGGATTCCTATTGTGAAAACAGCAATATCAATCTCGCTACAATATTAACTGAAATATAAACCAATTTTCCAATTTTCGTTAATTGGAATAAATCTATGGTTTTTATTTTAAGGAAAAACCTGTACAATTTTTAATCTAGGCTGTGAAAACGGTCAAATAGTTCTCGACAACTGATCGAATTGAGACCACTGTAACGGCAAAAATTTTTTAAAAATAATTTCAGTTGATTTTTTCAAGAAAGTTCAAATTTATGTCCTCTCTCCATTTTTTACTCGAGAACCATGAATAACTCGCCTAACGGCTTCACAATCATTTCCTCGTTAAAAACGACTCATTTTACACCATTGTTGCACAAACAATTATTGGACGTTGATTGTATACTAACTCACTATAAATCAAGTTTAGTTCTGCCTCACTATTATTTTCAGACCTACTAATAAAATCTGAAAAAGTTTGGCAACCTCTACCCTAGATGTATAAACAACTACTTTAAAATCACATTATGAATTTTTTTTGTTAAAATTGATATTATAACACTCAAATTTGTTCTGTCAAAGTCGTTATTATAGCAAAAGTGCTTTGAAGAATTTTTTTATTATTAAAGTGTGACCTCCATTAAAAAAATTCTTCAAATTTATTTGGTCGTCAGTTTCGAAAGGCGTGGCTTACCTGTTATTTGCCAGTATTAATGATTTTTTTCAAAATAAACCACCTATCGGAAATTTTTTACTACGCCTAGCGGCTATGAGTAAGAGAGGGATGCAATATATTTCAAATTTTTAATCTAGAGTCGCTTAACCAACTTTTAATAAAATGATTATTTTTTTTATTTTTGTGTAAATTTATATAAAAAATGCATAAAATTTTGTATAAAACATGGTCGATAAGCATTATTAAACACGAGTGCCTTCTTTAAGGCACTCGCTACGCTCGTATCTTAAAACAACTCTTGTGTTTAATTATGACTTATCTTATCGACCTTGTTGTTATTATAAACTAAGACATAAATATTATTCTATAAAAACCCTAATCAAGAAATCGGGACACTACTTGGAACTATCGATTTAAAGGATTGAAGTATCTGATGCGAGGAAATAGAAAGAGCGTGACAAAAGCCAGTGGTAATTTCTCAATTACCATTGTCACGTTCAAAACATTAGGTAACCAGTGATTGTAAAATGCTATAGTTTCCACACATCTGGTTCAAGTGTCGCTTTATTCTTCTACCTTCACGTTCAATGATCTGACAAGGAGCAAAGTTGCTCAATCCTGAGAGTGTAAAATTTATTGTCATTGCCAGAGACATTTTATAGTTCAAACGGTTTCTGTACAATGCTCATGGTATTGATATAATTTTAGTTTAAAATAATAAATAGAATTGAATTTAGTTGTAATAAAATTATATATTTTTTTTATAAATATACTTTTATTTATATATTGTACTTATCTACAACACATTTATTTAAATTAGGACATCTAAAAATAGATAGGTTGACTCTTAGACAACATGGAATAAGATTTCCATCTTATTACATACTAGTCTTATCTCGGATATTGGAATTTCTGGCTTGGAATCGTTTAAATGGATCGATTCCATTCCAATGTGTACTTATCTGAAGGACTGTTTGTACTATTTCATTTCAAAGGAATTACCTTGTATTCAAAATTGAACTTTACAATGAAAGTCAAGAGTTGACTGATTCTTTTTAATATTGAGAATTTTTTTTATTCATAATATTCTCTGGAATGATAAATTGTTGAACAAGGGTGTAAATTCAACTGTTTTGAATGAGGAAAGGAATGTGAACAAATCGAATCGAAATTTTATATTTTTTTAATACACCCGACCAGGACAAACATTTTTTCCAATCCTTTTTAATATACACTAAAAATAAATATTAAAACTTTCACTAGTGAAAGTAGTGACACATTACGAATCAACGACAAAACTAACTTTTTTTATATTGGATGCAAGAATAAGATTTTTAAACAGTTATTTCAAAGGTTTTAAAAATATTAATTTACTTTTTATTTTAATATTTTTATCAATTTTTATTATTACATATAAATTTGAAATTACTTTTTATTGTTAACTAGTTTAATTTATAAAATATTTATTTATATTTTGCATTGTTTTTTTTTAAATTTCGTATGTAGTTTAATTGCTGTTGTAAAAAGTTTGATTTCGAGGGATGAACGCTATAAAATAAAGAAATAAACACCCAAAAAGCGTCCGATTTCCGCAACAGTTGGGTAGAAACTGAAAAGATAAGGCATTTTCAAATGTTTGGCCAAGCAAGCGCATTGGAGAATTTTATCTTTATTTAATATGTGTTAAATTAGTGTTGAATATTAAAAATATATTACTAAAATACTGGTAAATATTAAATACTATATCTGATATAATACAATAAAAATTTGTTAACTTTTTAGTTAAAAATGTTAAATTTATTTCTTTTTGATTCTGATAAATTATTTGAATTCAAAAACTGAAACATGAAACATTACCATGATGTTTCATGTGAGAGTAATTTTAATGAGAGCTAAGAGAGAAGAGAACTCCAAAAGCTCAAATTTATTAAGGCATCCAAAATTGAAATTATAATCTATTCATCAAATTAATAATTACAATAATATACGATATTTTTCTTTTATAAATAAGGTCTCACATAAAACTATACACTTTGAGTGCACATTTCAAAACAATGCAACTGCTTCTATTTTTTTTTATTTTCAACTTAATCAAACGATATTCAAACCGGTATATTTCTTTAATTATCAGTTATTTTGTCCGATATACAAAACTATGTACTCCAAGGATTCTAATAGTTATTTAAACAAAGGGTGGGAAAAATGAACTATAATTAAACTCGAGTAGAGTTGAGAATCAAATAAGTTTTCTAATAGATAGGAGTGTATAATTATGTGTTTTTCCAACCAGTTTATTACAAAATTTTTATCAAATTCGCAAATTTTTTAGCTATTTTTCCGCGAAATATGAAGTAAAGAATAAGAAGACAACCCAGTATTAAATTAAGGTCTAAACACATACAATTAAGGGAAGTACTTGTCAAGCGAATAGAACTTTTGGGCTCAATTTTTCAATGTTATCACGGAAATAGAGCACCAAGCATTGTAACAATGATAGTCCTATGCATTAATCATTTGACCCACATTTAAAAGCCAGAACCAACATTTAAGACAAATTTTTCTTTTTGTGATTTATGTGAAAAAATTTAATTGATAAATAATTCATAGTCTACTTTATTGTAGAGGCATGACAAATGTCAAAATATATTTTCATTATAAGCTACTATGATCAAAAATAATAATTTTAAGTGGTTGAATTTTGGTACAAAGTACTAATTTGTATATTTACACGATTTGTAATTGTCTGCGAGTATTAAATTATACTTTATTCAACAGTGTACGATAAAATTCTAGATTGGCTACTAAAAATGTAAACATTTTTCAACAGAAATGTATANTGATCAAAAATAATAATTTTAAGTGGTTGAATTTTGGTACAAAGTACTAATTTGTATATTTACACGATTTGTAATTGTCTGCGAGTATTAAATTATACTTTATTCAACAGTGTACGATAAAATTCTAGATTGGCTACTAAAAATGTAAACATTTTTCAACAGAAATGTATAAATACTTTTCCTAATCTAAATTTACATCCATCCGATAATAAGAAAGTTGATATTTTGGTGAATGTTAAACTACCTATAAACTGTTGATTGTAAGTCATAAAATGACTTATCTCAGTGATGGGCTAATTTTTTTAATTGAAAGTCTAGATGAAAAACGGGCTAGTAAAATTGATAAAAACTTTTTATAAAATGATAAACTTAATTTATTTTAATTTTTATAATACTCTCTTTTATACGCTATATTATTGAGAAAAGAAATTAATAATTTAATATTATTATATAGTAAACGATTGAACGCGACTAAGGTGACTCTAAAATTTGAAATATACTTGGTACTCTATGTAGATGTTTAGGGGGTCTCTAAAACTATGTCGCGGGCCGAGTTGAATACTTCAAAGGCCCGTGGGCTGTAGTATGGCCATTCCTGAATTTTCGTTAAGAATTGTTACCGCTGATAGAGATCGATTAGTTTAAAATTTTTGACAGAAAAAAAAATCTTTTCAAGTTCAGGAAGGTTTAAGGAGTGTACAGAGGATAAATTAAAGAAGACCAATTTTGCCGCTTCTAAAATTAGTTCAATTTTTGAGAATATTGGTCTCACCTCCTCTTTTTTAGAAACCTGCTTTATGAATTGTATTACTATACGGCTTTGAAGTGTAGGAATTGGAGGTTGGTGTCATTTTAGAAAAGGTTCGAAAGGAAGATAAAAGAGATGATGATTACTCCTCTCTATGCTGCATTTAAAAAGTCTTTTCTTAAGTTTTATGTTTTAACGATACTACACACTTGAATTTAATATAAATATGTTCGTAAAGACTCTTATAAAACCAATTATTAATTGTGATGAATTGTGACAATTTAAAAAATGATGTTAATTACAGAATAGTTAAATTTTCAAGTTATGGTTGTGATTCATAAAGTTTTTTATGCATTTTTGTAGCTTAAAATTTATATTATGGCATTCAAATTTGCTCTGTCAAAGTCGTTATTATAGCACATTGAAGAACAAAGACAGGTATAGTGTGTGGAACAGAGAAACCTATATATGTAAACAAAATTAAGAATTTTTAAGATTTTGTGTTAATTTATTTAAAAATTCATAAAATTTTGTATAAAATGCGGTCGATAAGCCATTATTAAACACTCGGACCTTCTTTAAGATACTCGCTACGCTCGTGGCTTAAAACAACCCTTATGTGTAATAATGGCTTATCTTATCGATCTTGTTATATAAATAACTATTATTACTTTTTGTCGCAATTTTTAATGTTCTTTCCTATTGTTTTTGCCAATTTCTCAAAATTCAAAGAATCGAACTAATGATAGTTTATAGGATAACACCAAAAATAGAATGTAAATACGTTTTGTATAGAAATCTAATATTTGTTCAAAACTTTCGTTTAATTCTGTTAGGCGAAATCCTCAATTTACGTGCTGATTAATCGTTCTGTAAAAGTAGAATTGATATCTATACAAGAACGGCATTGTTGAATAATGCCATTTTTTCATTAGACCTGGGACTATTCATCTTACCTTTTATTCATGGTTTTAACCAATCTAACAAATTAGGATAATATTGATTTCTCCCAATTGAGGATGTAATAGCAAATGTTGGTTATTTTCTATACATTATATATTGATGTTTACTTGTTTGTAACATTTAACTGCCAGCATTTTATGGCTCACCATTTAGGGGAAACCACCTCTTCACCATCAAATGCAGCGTCCCTTCCTTCCTTTTGGTTATTATCCTGGCACATATTTGTTACCGTCGTGCGTCAAAAGACACGAGGTTTTATAGTCTAAGTTCTTGTCTTGCCGTACATCAGCCCATTAAATGTTTGGCTATATAATCAAGGAATTAAGAAATAAGACTATATCACATTTACTGCCCCACTGGGAGTTGTAAACGAATTCGGATAAAGATCACGTGTAACTGAATGTCTGTGTTTGTTTTATGGGATTAAAAACAAGGATAGAAGCCATCAGTTACAAAGTTGAATGAAAAATAAGTTAGAATTTAAATTATTACTTCTGATAAAATGTTTATAGTTCAGTAACGTTATTCAAATGTATAACGATTTCTAAGAAATTTCTTTACTTTGTTTCAATCAAATAGAACATGACTTCTTATTATTTCTTTATCTAATTACGAGTATAATTTAAAGAAGTTTTTGAAAATTTGCAATAAACAAAAGTTTATTAATGCTTGTATTTATGGAAGTCATTCAATAAATTATTCTTTTTACTTTATAAAAATCAAATCAATTTAATATTTTAAAAACTCGTAACTGTCAATTTTATATGTGTATCGATAAGGGCTTCCGCAGATTAAGAAGAAAACCCGCAGTGTAAGATCTGCTAATATCTGTTTTTGTATATATTCTGTTGTCTGTCGTAATTTACTTAAAAACCTTGTAAAATTCATTGGGAATGATTCAAGAAAATACAGTAAATAAAGTTTTAAAAAAAAGTGGGTATCACAATACTAAACCTAAGATACAGTAAAGGCCCACAGTTAACATACTCTGACGCGCTACTTTTAATCTTCACTAGGTCCTCTCTATAAAACAAACAATTTTTATTCCTGTTTCATATCTACAATGAGGTGATTATGAGGAGAATCATAACTTTTGCCTCATTCTTATACCTAGAATATAACTCACTGTTTTGTTTTGTGGCCGGGGTGGCGCAGTGGTTAAAGCGTTGTTACAGAATTAGTTCGCTCAAAACCATCGCAGTTTTGAATCCTAATCAGACCGTATTCTTTTTTATTCGAATTTCATCACTTGTTTTCACTAACAATATTATGTGATAAATATTTGTTAAAATACATTTATAAAAAATAAAATCTGCGATCACAACTCTCAAAACAACTAGTGTCGTCAATACTATTTGTTCGAATTCAGAAGTTTGTTTTTTATCGTCTAGGTCCTAGGAAGAATAAATACGGAAATACGCAAAGATTTTGGATTATATGTACGATTCTTTCCGGCCGAAGTTTGATTGGATTTTCAAATAGAAGAATAATTTTGAAAGTTCTGTGCCTTTTTGTAAAATAAACAAATAAATGTAAACATTACTTGAAGTGTCTGTTATAATTTTAAAGATATATCTAGATTTTTTTCATATTTAGCAGTCATTCAAATTTTGTTCTCAAACTGAAATGTCAAATATTTTCTCTGTAAAATTTTGATGCAATGGTTATTTTTTGCAAATTTGTTGTGATAAGTGTTATCTTTGTGAGATTGAAGTTTAATCGTTTAGATATTTGTATTAAGGTGATTCCAAATTTATATATGAAGAAATTGACAACATTAATTCGGATTATTTCGGTTTTATTTGGAATTCTTCGGCTTTCATCAGGGCCCGGATTGACTTGTATGGGAATCTAGGCTTAGTTTATGACACTGTTATTATATAACGCACTAGGGTAAAGTACTACTTTGCCGTACGCAAATCGAGCACTTTACCTAACTGAATTGCACACAATTTTTTTGTTATGGTTTAACTGCAAAACAATTACTTAATTCTTTTAAGGCTTCAGCATTAAGAAAAAAATAAAAATTATATTTATTACTAATTTTAAAATCTATTTTTGTTATTTATTTGCCTTTTTCATAATTAATCTTTCCCTTAAATATTATTTGAATTTTAATAATAACTGCTATTTTAACATCTTTTCTAAAAGATAATTAAAACAAATATTTATAATGAATAACTTATTGAAAATTATTGAATCACAATCGTTGTCTACAAACCTGGTACAAAAGAGAGTGTTTCATTGTTAGGAATGAATGTCTCGTATATGACATTTGCATTTTGAAATCATTCTTATTGAATAAAAGATATGATATTGGATTGAGACTATTTATTTATTTATTACAATGGAATTCGATAGTACAATATCAGATACATAATTTAATAAAGGTGTATGCGAAGTTATTTATTTTTCACATTTATTCTTATCAAACTAACCTAAAAGTGTATGTGTGTGTGTTTGGGGGTGGTTGAAGAGAGGACTGATGACGGGGTAATAGTTTACGAGTGCAGCAGACGCCACGTATTTCTCGGTTGGAGAATCCTTCAAAGTTTCACAAAGACGGTACATTCCTCTGTCCTGAAATGGTGAAATTCGAACCGACATTGTTTGTTAAACTCAATTCCCAGTGATTGGAGGGACGACAGACTTACGTGCTCCACACACAGTGAATAAAAACGGGGTGGTGGTGGTGGTAACAACAGAACAGAAGGGTGGTGTTTTACATACATAACAAACAAAAGAGGTTTCAAAACCAAACATCATATCATCAAACCGGTGTTGTGGAAGTTAATCTAATAATATGGAAATCAAATATGAATGAGTGTAAAAAGGGAACTAAATAACTTTGGATACAAATCGCTTTTTCGTGGACGAATATTTACCTCAAACTCTCGGTCCTTGATCTCGGTGAATAGTCCTTGGGCAGTGTGTATCTGTGTTTGGCCAATGGGTAAAAGGGGGACGACGATGACAACACAAAGCAAATTAAAATCTGAATTCAATGTGACAAATCCAACATACCGTCTGTTTCGGAGAATCTGTCCATTCTTTATGTTTCTCTCGTCCTTCCAGCGCCTGTATCTGTGCCGCAGTGCAATCCGGACCTCAGAGTTCAAGAAACAGTAGAACAGAGATACACAGAATCCCTGGAAATTAATTGAAAGCATTCATTTCAATTATCGCCTAACCAAACCGAACCCACAATTTAGACCATTTGTCTTTATTTAATTAATTACGGTATTGTCTACTAAAGATGTAATCCGTCAAAAGGTCATGTCTCCAGATTACGGACAAATTAAATCAGGGTAATAATTTCATTATGATGAATTTGTTCATTAATCCGTAATAGAATTTGGTAGCTCATTTAATAATCGTTTATCGTTCCCATTAACATCAATTTGTCAGTCATCCGATTGGATTATATAATTCAGCCGAATTAATTACTGCAGTATCAGTTTTAATTTGTATCATTTGATATTGATTTAAATAATTTTGAAACAGATTTATCAATTTACAATATCAATGCAAATTATTAATTACAGGCATTTTTGTTTAAAATTAATACAATAATCTTTAATTTGAAGCAATCCTATATATTAGGTGTCACAAAATTAACGCAACTATTAATTTGTTTTAAAGAAAGAATTAAATCTAAAGCCATCATTTCATTTAGTTTTGTTTTTTAAAGTACATTGGTTATGGTTTTGTATGATATAACACACAAGCAAAAAGTCCTAAGGATAATTCTTTTAAGATTATTTCCTTTTCAAGATTTTCTTTGCATGTTTTTATATTAAAGTCTAGTTAGACAAATAAGTGTTAAATTAGAGTTAAGTGTTTAAATAGAGTGTTTAATAATTATACTATATTATATATATATTATATATAGAGAAGAAATTTTTCAACAATGAATATCATATTGGTGACTAATTATAGAAATTAAAAGAAAAATTTAAAATATATACTTTTGGTAAGTTCATATATAGCTTTCCATATCTTAAGAATTTAACGGAAATTTTTAAAATTAATATACAGTCGAGTAAAGCAGGTTTTATGTAATCCTCCTTAAAATACATTAAAAATAATTCACGTCCCAAACCCATCTTTGTTATAAAAAATATATATTTACAATCTTCGTCAAAGCATATTCAAATGATTAAAGATGAATCTAAAATTCATAGATAAATTTCTTTTTTCACTTCCAAAATTAAAGAACAAATTTTCACGATATGTAATTGCCAATAAATTGAAATAAATGATTTAATTTCTATTAATACTCAAAGATGATATGCCTATTATCGAACATGGTTATACTGGTGTTTAATACAATTTATTTGGTAAATAACCCAAGTTTTAGGTAATTTTTCTTTGTATTTGGTTTGAAATTTCACTCTCCAGATAACATGGTTATTTTCCTAACTAACTTGTAATTTAACCCTATAAAGAATCAGTAGAAAAAAATTTAAAAATTCAATAATTTTAGATTTTACAGTTTCTCAAAGTTAACGGAGCTTTAAATATGATCAAGGTGGACGGAAATAAACTTTTCTCAACCAGACGCCTTCACCACAAAATTTACACTAAACATATTTGAATTAGATTGTTGATGATTAACGGCCACAGATAGCTACTTTCATATATTATTTGTTTTAATTTATATTAGCACTTAAAGATATGGTGCCTAAAGGCCTCGCCTGGGAATTAAAGAGGTACGTACTAAGGTATCTTGTATAATTTTCTAAGGTTGAAATAAAACAACCATCTTTAAAATTAGAACTTAATTTGTTTAAATTGTACTTTAGTTTAATGAAATAATAATACTGCTCTGGGTATAAATTTAAATTTTAAATGTTTTTTCATCAAAATAATTAGAATAAAGTTGAGTGCATAAGCTTTGAAACCAAAAAGATCCAACAAAATGAAAACAGCAATTCAATTAATTTGAAAAATCACCTGGCTGCTAATTAAAATGGCTCTAATGACTGCGAAAATATGGCTGCCGACTCCTTCTGCTGGCCCGGTGAGGATGACGAGGTAGGTGATGCCGAGGAGGGGGATGAGGACGAGCAGAGCCTTCGATGCCTTGCGATACTGTCTGGTCTCGACCGTGTTCGCCGATCGCAGCTTGGTGATAAGTACCCACATAATACGAATTAGGAATATAAGATTAATGATAAGCACTCCACAAGTGGGGCCCTGGTAGATCCAGTCTATGGCCGACTCCCGGATCCAGATGCATTCAATCTCCAGCTGAAACAGTTTGAAATGGAAATTGATTTAATATTCCGCTCTGTGAGGGATGGAAAGTCCACAAAAGCCCGGAAATATATTTGGGAAACAGGAAATGTGTTTGGGATTGATGCGGATTGACGACGGTAACTAAATTGAATCTCTCCGGAGGACAGCCGAGCTGCTGGCGTCCGTCCAAAAACACACATACACAAATTTGTGCAAATCCGCTCGTAAAGACGGAAAGCGCAGAAAATGAGCGAAAAAAATGCAAAAACTCACCCCATTCAGGTGCTCAGGTACAACAGGTGGGGAGAGTCCTTTGGCAATCGCCCAACAAACCACAATTACTGCCGGGCCACCTGTAACGTAACAATTCCCACAGACTCTTGTTTATTTAGGATCGACCGCTTTTAATTAATTCAAATGAACATACTTTGCAAAGAAATGATTTAATTTTGTGTATTTAAAGGTTTCAGTGCAAATATACAAAGGTAAACCTAATTAATTTAATAAAATTTTGAGTTTATACGAATACTGCTTCTGATTTGAAGTGAACTTAATACTCGAAATTTTCCAGGGAAATCCTCTGTGAACAACCATAAAAAACAATTCAATATTGACATTTAATAATCCTTTGTTTATTAAAAAAAAACAAGTATCAATACTTTTTAAATGATTTTTCTCTCAGTATTCAACTTTTTCGGCAACATAAATCGATAAAACAGTTTGGTTGTGATTGAGCTATTTTTTGCTCTAGAGATATTTGATTGCACTATAATCTGTTTTCATAAAACCGTTAGAAAATAAATTGATTACTGTCTTCTTATTTATAAATATTGGTAGATATTTTTAAAAAAATGAAATCAAATTTAATTGCTTAAATTTTAATGCATTCATTCCATCTCATAATTGTCAGAACCCTCATTCCGGCGTAACGAGTTTGTATTTACATTCGGTTTAATTTAGTACATTTTAAGTTTTTCGGTAAATCGAAAATTCTTTTTTTTTTATTTTATTGCTTAAGAATTCATTTTTTATCCCAAGAAAAGTTATTCTAGAAATAAAATCATACTAATATATTTTTAGGTATATTTTGTAAAACAACGTATGGATAAAATGACTAACAATCTTTTTTCAACATCTAGACCCGGAGAAGGTTTATAAATTGATGGCATTAGGGTTTCGAGACGATCAAAGTATTTTATTTGCGATATTATGACAATAATTACATCGAAAATGTCATTTTGTGTATTGTTGTGTACTACCCATAAAGAAATATGATCCAAAAACCAAAGTATATGTCATTTTGTGCGTACTTCATCTACCAATGTAACACCATCATATTCCCTTTCATTGTTCTCTGTATCTATTTCGGGCAGCAAAATTAAATGAAAAATTCCGTTTTCGTGATGAAACAGTAATACCTGTCACCATACAAATACAATTCGTGACTCTTGTTTTGTGTCGCTAATGAAAATCCAACCTCTAATCCCACAAGATGGAACCAGCGATCTTTCTAACGATTTTACAACTCATTTTTGGAACAAGTGGTTTTCTATTATTTTAACATTTGGGAAATGTGATCACGTCGGCTCAAAAATATGACAATTTCAAAGTTTTTTCTTATAATCGAATTTTTTAAATTTATTTCCTATGACTTTAAAAATGATTGAAAAAATATATAAATATTTATATTGAAGCAAAACTGGGAAATGGTTCTATTATAAATTGTTTATTGATTGTTCTTTAACCGTTGATAATTGTTGACACGAGTAATTAACTGGTTTTCGCCAGAGTTGAACAATAAATAACTTGTTGAATGTCAGTGAATATTTTCGGTTTGGCACAGAGGCCAGACTTGAATGGAGCGATAACCATGGTTGTGTTTGTTCAAATTGCGGCAAAAGAAAAACATTACAGTTCCAAAGTTGTGGGCTTGTTCAAATTTCGCAAAGTTTTCAATGAATGTTTATGGGAGGGAATTTATCCGACGTCGTTTCACCAGTACAGAAGTATAGGTAATTTAATTTTCCTTCTCGATTTTCTTCTCTTACGGCTCCACGATTCTTTACAAAGCGTTATGCCTGCGACGAGCACCTTGGTTTTCCCAAAGCCTCCTCCTGTACATTATATTGGGACTGACCTGGCACAAATACGAGAACGAAATTGGCCGATGGGGATGAGAAAGCGCGAATTGATGGAACTTCTGATAAGAAAATTAATTATTAATGGTGTTTTAATTAAAATTTAATAACAAAGCGTGAATAATTTAGTACGAATCATCAGCCAGGACGACGTTGATTTAAAGCAGATGAATTCAATAAGAAAGTATTCTGTACTGGTGTAGGCTTTTAGACATTACGTCGATACCAGAAAATGTTACCATTTTCACATTTTCCGAATTTTTATAGAAACTTTTTTAAATGTTAAAAGATGATCATTATCAAAAGGTTACCAAAATGTTCATTAAAAAATTCTGTTTTGAACATTTTAAACATTTTTAACTTATATATGAAGGATATTATTTTTAATAAATAATTTTTAAAAAAAATTATTCTACATTAATTTAATGGTGTAAAATTGTTTTCAATTATGGAATAATTATTTATATAGCTAAAATTAAGCATTCAATGTGTGATAGGAAAAGATAATCTTGTTTAGTCCGAAAATAGGAAACAATTCAAACTAACAGAACATATTACTAACATTAAACGTCTCCTGTAAAGTATTTTTGTTGCATAAAACTGATATTGTGACACTAAAATTTATTCTGTCAAACTCGTTTTATAGCTTTAATGAATTCTTTAAAGCACTAGTATTTTTCGTAATTATTAAAGTGTGACCTCCATATATTCATCAAATTTATATGGACGTTAGTTTTGTTGTATGTGGCTTAACTGTAGTTTCACAGTTTTTAAAGGATAATTTTCAAATAAATATCTGTAATGAACCATTTATCGTAAAACTCTATGAACTACGCCTACTTACGGCTATGTGCAAGAGAGAGAGAGAGAGATGCAAAATATTTTAAATTTTAAAATAGTTTAAAATAGTAGCCGCATAACTGAATTTTAATTTAAAAGAGGATTTTTTTAGATTTTTGTGTTAATTTATTGAAAAATGAATAAAATCTTGTATAATACTCGATCGATAAGCATTATTAAACACTCGTGCCTTCTTTAACGCACTCGCTACGCTCGTGGCTTAAAACAACCCTTGTGTTTAATAATACCTTATCTTATCGACCTTGTTGTATAAATAACTATAGAACTATATTGCAATTGTATGCGGTGTTGAATTGTGAGCATAATTGCACTTCTACTTTTACTTATTCTATCCTATTTCTTTTGTCAAGTAATAAAGAATTTTTTGATACTAATTACTAGTAAACTGATTGTCTCTGAAATAATGTTACTGTACGGGAAATTTTGTTCTAGTAATTCATAGAAAGTATTGTTCAATTACTGAATACTGTATAATTTATATTCCAATTCTAATCTTATGTTTTAATGGCCATTGTTCATTTGTGTTTGATTTCTGCTTTTCATAAAATATTTAATTATTTTTTAAATAATCGTATCGTAAATCTATCTCAATCAAACTCACTACCATGAATTTGATTAAATTAATTAAAATCTTTTACATATGCCACACTTTAATTGCTTAGAAAAAAAACTAGTGGTATAAAACTTAAATAAATTTAAGTACCATAATATTATTATTATTTTATGTACCAAAACTCCACAAATTTCTTAAATAAAAAGGGTCGTAAAATATTATTTAAGAAAAGTGAATAATAACTTATTTGACAAGAGAACTTTGCTAATTTCCTTCAGTGTAAATAAAACAAAGGCTTGGCGATTAAAACATCGTCAAGATTCCATTCACAATTCATCTTCAAAGCACGTAATTGGGTGCAAATTACGGGTAATTAAAATTACAACACCTGAAATGTGCTAAGAGCAAGTCCAATATAACATGGAACTGCCTGTAAGGAAATTATGCAAAGCGAGCTCGCTTTAGAGAGAAGAAATATGCGTTCACTTACCCCATCCAATTATGGCGTACACGTGGAATCGAATATTGTCCCCAGAAAACGTCTCCACGACCAGCATGTACAGATACAAGCCTGCAAAGGATCCAGATTTCGCATCAAATATTTATGCCACATAAAAGACGGGAATGAAATGAAAAAGTTATTGGCGCCTTGCAAATGAAATGAAAATTTCAAACAAATAAAGAGTTCGTCTTGGCAAATAGACTTTATAAAAATAGATCTGGGATATATTTTAAAATGGCTTTTTTATGTCTCCATTATATGTGCATTTTTAGAATTTGTGCAAAATGTCGAAATACAGTGTTCTGGGAATTCAGGGAGAATAAACTGGAATTAATTAGGACATGTTTATTTTTCTATGTACAATTTTTGCAGTAAACAACATGGTATGTTTTCTTAAACTTTGAAATACCAATTAACTGTTATCTTTTGAAAAATTATACTGTGCAAATAGAAATTTTAATCAATTACGTTCATAACATTTCGATGTTACAAATCGCAAAGTCAATAGATCGAGAAAAAAATTAATTCTTCTTTTTATTTGCAATTTTTATCATCATATTAACAAATAATCATTTGTAATGTGATTAATACAGAGTGAAGAATGAGCGCGATTTTGCTCCCACCTCTTTGAAATTCGCCTCCGAAAGCGACTCTCTCAAAGCACAGCTCATATGAGTGGAAAAGCAAAGAATACATTCCCAAATCCTCTTCTTTCAGCGCAGATCAAATCGAATTTGAACTTGCTCCTCCGAAATTTGTGCACGCAATTATTAAACTAAAACATTAATAAAATACTCGGTTTCTTTGAAAATTCAATGAAGTTGTTGCTGTTTATACATTAATGATTTATTATATAAAATGAAAAGAAAATAGTGATTTTTTAATATTATCACACGCATTTAATTTTCGGCGCGATCCATCCCGCTTTATCATCATCTCCGCTTAGTGGAGTGAGCGTAAGATTTACATAAACTCCTCCGGCGCAAGAGAGAGTGCATAAAGAGGCGAAAAATTTGCGCTTCGGTGAGTGGAATGACTTTGATCCGAAAACTTACTCTGGATTAATACCAAACATAAATGATTCTTTACCTACAGGTTGTAGTGACCGAAACAGACAAACTTATATGAAAACCATAGTCTCTTTCAGTAAATAGTTTTCAAATGCATGTATACGTAAATACTAATAAAAAGGTCTGGTTACTTTTCGATGAATATGCCTGACATTCAAGCTTAGAATACATGTTCAATCGAACAACTATAATTGATTATTATAATTGGTCGAAACATATAATTGATACATAAAATTGAATATCAAAAACCCTTAATTGTATTGGATTAAAACCTCGGTCGATTGAAGTCTATAAATTTAAAAATAATTTGATATTTGAAAATTACCATTCGGTCATTTGGAACTTTACGATTTCAAAAATATAACTTGAGGCAAGAAAACCCAATATAATACGAATACATTAGGAAATCAGTTTGTGGCGCCCTTGAAAAAAAGATAAGAGAAAATTGAAATCCTTCTCTTTGATTCCCTTTGATTAAGTGTCTTTGAGTCCTTCGCTCTTGGACCTTGTTGTCAATAATAAATTTCTGACAAAGATCTTAAATCAAATCTTGAGTTAAGTCATAATCCTTATCTAACATGTGCTGTGTAATACTCATTTATTCAATATTAAAGAAAAACTCTTTTTTGATAACCCTATATTTAAAATGATAAAAATGCTATTTCATAAAAGAAATTGTTTAAAATCTAATTTTAAAAATACTTTTTCAATATAATACTTGACATCAAACAGAATTCATCAAAAGTGACATTTTACCTTCTACTAACATCCAAAAGAAGTTAGTCAAGCTGAAATAATTGAAGAAAGTGACAAGGAATAAGCAGCCAATGTTTCCGGGTTTTCCAGTCATCTGTAAAATGAGAGACACGAATTAGGCCTGAGTAAGAAATAAGTGAACTGATTTATTGCCCCATTAGCGACGGAATGCTTTCAAGAGCCTTGTCCGGAATGAGTAAAACTCTGCACTGATATAAATAGCCCATGACATGACAATTTCCCATAATACATGAAAAATCATGCATTATTACACAGATAAGGTACAAAGTTCTTTCTTTCATTCAGAGTTTTTTTTTGTTTGTGAAAATATCTCTCTAATTATTCCAATGTTGTTTCAGACCATTACTACACAAATCTTACCTGCAAGGCTAATGTCATCATCCAAAGCAGAGCCGACAGAATATAAGTTACGAATAAATTTATGTGAATTGTGTTCCGTAAACATCTCAAATCTCTTTAAGGGTAGCAACCAACGTTATTCCGATTGGGGTGGAAAACATGTTGAACGAGAGAGGAAGAGAAAAGATAAGAAAATAAATATTAAATGCTATATACACTTAATGAAATGTAAATGCGTTCGCGAATTATTAATTTTCCATGATGTTTCAGGCTCTTCAGGAATAAAAACAAAGAAATGTTGTATCAAAACAAAACAGATATAAATTATTAAGAGTATTAATGGTTTTTTATTAAAGCAAGTAATAATTGAAAACAACAATCAAATATCTGTATAATTAAAAAATTGCTCATATTTAAAAATTCTGGAATTCATACTTAAAACAAATGCTCATTGTTTGTAATTAAATAATTTTTCCCAACCGTTTTCCGGTTTTGGAATAAAAAATTAATGCAGTGAAATTGAATATAATCCATAAGGCTCTCTTGTTCTTTTTCATTATTAAGTTATCACTGCTGTTGATGAGATGTGGTACATTTAACATGGAATCTGTGCTCAGAGTAAATTTTAATTAAATCAAAACACCCTTAAGAAAATGGAATACTCACTTAAAACGAATAAATACGATAATTGCAAGGCATAAGGACACGAGGGATATCAAGTAGCCTAAACAGTAAATGTAAGTGGGCAGTTCAATGACAAGGTCGAACTCTGGCACTGGAGACACTTCGCTTATGTGATAGCACTGTTCGTAATTGGTGTAATTGTCCCACACCCCCTCCAAGTGGCAGAAGCGCGTCGCATTCTCTGAGGAATAATAAGAGATTGTGTTTTCCGTTTAATTTAAAAATGTACCAAGTTTAAAGAGATTTAAATTTTATTGGCCAAAATTTTCCAACTTTTATTGTTACAGTCCAATGGAGAGTTCTGGTTTAATTTCAAGAACATTCCCTAAGTTTTGTAATTTTAATTCAAGTATACAATAATTAATTTTTAAAAAAATTTTCAAATAGAAGCGTATTTTGAACATTATTCCATGGTTATTTGTCGAATATTTTTATATTGAGAACCCTTCACTATACAAAACAAAGTTTAGTTTTTGTAAATACAAAAAGTACAAAATTTTTGAAAATTGAAAAGAACATCAATAAAGTAAAGTACTTTAAAATTTATTTTTCATGCAATGCCGATAAGTGATCTATTATTTAATATATATAGTTATTTTAAAATCATGAGCGTGGCGAGTGTTTTAAAGAAAGTTTTGTTTAATATTTGTCATAAACAGCTGAATTTTAATTTCCTATAAATCTTAATCAAAACTAAAATAATAATCTTTCAAAAAGTATGTATGCGAAACTAATTAGGCAGCACATGAGATGGAAATTATTTGAATTTAATGTACAAACATATAATTATATCTTTAATGAATTGAATAAAATTATTACTATTACACAAAACAGTATGCATTAATATTAAGAAAAAATGAAAACTTCGTCGAATTCGAACTTATAAATTAGTTTTGTGTGCTATCACACATTTAAAAATCAGTTTTAAAATTAAATGTTTAATTGATTCATATAATTAACTTCTACATAAATTCCATTGTCGGTTTTATTCAATTCGGTAATAGATATAATTACTTTGGTTTTGTAGTAAGCTCTAAGATCGAGACTGACTTGTAGATTACACTTTAAAAATAATAAATTATAATCCCCTATAAAAATCTAAAAGTGCTTTATAAATCAGCAAGTATTTTAACTGTAATATCAATCTTATGCAATCAAAATATTTATTTATTATTTTATTTATTTATTTATAATCAAAATATGTAAAACTAAGTTTTATGATTTTATTACAAAGCTAAACATTAAAAGTGACAATTATGTGGAATAAATTGGATGGGAAAAGGGTGATAAAAGTGTTATCAGACCCGCCATTTAGCACCGAACACTAGAGCAGTATAGGTCTAACTACTTTACAGAATAGATTTAATGTTAGTATAAATTACCAGCTATTTACGAACAAAGTCATGGGAATGTGTTCTGAGGGTGTTTCTCCCTTCAAATTGGAATCTAAATTATTCGATAATTCGGCAAAACAATTTTTTTTTGTAATTAAAATAATAAATTAGATTTTTTTTATATTTTATTAATCAAAATTACTTCTTAAGAAATATACTTTAATCGAGTGTCGAATTCTAAAATCACACTGCAAATAATTTCATGCTGTGCAATTAGTCGCTCAATTGACTTACGTGTACTGTCATATTGGACGCCTTTGAACTCCTCCAAACAAGGCAAGACCGCCCATGTCGCTGGCGGTGTCCGTGGCCAGCAGAGGACCGAGTCGAAGAACGTCGGACACCCACCGGATCCGTTCTGTAATCAATTTCCATGTAAATGCGATTGCGATTTCCATTGTCAAACAATGGGATCATTGCCTCAAACAAAGCACCTTCATCTCTCTCTTACCTCAAAGTCGTGGAGCGCCTGCAGTCTACATTGGTATTCAGCACTCCCATTGATTCGCTCCAATGATTCCTCCGAAAAGTGGATTAACTCTTCGTTTGGCGCCACTCTGGATATTAATCGGTCCACGTTTTAACCTAGAATAATAAAAAAAATAAAAGTCATCTCCCTTTAAAAAGATGTTCAATTAGGAGAAGGAAATTTGGATTATTTTTAAAGTGTTCTCTGAAAAATACTTTTCCAAATATTTGCTTAATGATAACACCCTAAGTTATTTCGCTACCGCAAGATTTTCAGGTGTATAATTTTAAGTCATCTGTTTACCTGCGGTTTTCTCCCAAAGATAACGTGTCGGTGGTGGTGGTATGAGCACGACATTTAAACATTGTGGGCCGGTAAATAGCTTTATCGCAAATTGTTTGCATTTCAGTGGAAATTGCTGCTATTTGTGAGACAAGAAAAAAGCCGTATTCAAAACAAATTTACAAGGAATTGTAAATATAAATTGAAAACTATTTGGGTTTAATTTGTGGAAAATATGATGATTTCTAGATTTGGGAAACTCTTTAATAATAAGGCCATAAGGTCATTTTTGAAGAAAAAGTTTTGGGAGTCTCTTCCAATATTCACACTCTGAATTTTATACCATAATCCAAAATATTTATCCAGTCTAATCTCATTCAACTTGACACACTTTGTAATCTATAATCATCTCCGTCTTAATCTCTTATCTGGATTCTGTTTTATAAATGAAACGCATTTTCTCTGTTCTATTTTCATATCCATTCATTTATTGCATCAATTTAAATTCTACATCTTTTCGACTGATTAATTGATGACATTCCTTTAATTATAGGTTATCCTTAAACTGGCTTGTAATATACGCCACCATAGCTGTGTCGTGAAGATTAAGTTTCACATTCTCTTGAAACTCGTGTCGTTTGCTGATCTGAAGCCAGGCCCTTTCTTGAGAGATCGAAAGAGGCATTTGCAGCCACTTGTTGTAGTCCACTCTGATGTTGTCGGTCAAAAGGGGATCAAACTGTTGATTGCCTATGTGAAACATTTTATGCAACAATGTTGTGGTGTGTTCCTCCAAGTTCTGCCCAGGAAGCTGCCTCGACTCTTTGTAGAGGCTCTCGTAAAAGTTTAATTTGTAGAAAATCCAATCAATATTGTTCTTGAAGTAGTTGAAAATAATTTTTACAGCTTGTTTTCCAACATTTGTGGCCAAAATGTCACTGGTCAGGATTTCCGAAATGTAGTCAGCATTTTCGACGTCCAACTCTTCATTGACTAAATTCATATCCGGAGTTGTTGCCTCCAAATCGTCCATCTAGAAAAAGGGTGTTTAAAGTCACTTGCGAAATTTAATTAGTGAAAATAAAAGTGGAAATAATTGAACTTTATTATTATTTATAAAAGCATTTTGTCGCTGAAAAAAAAATTTAATTTATAATATTAAATTATGATATAAAACATCATTTTTGCATTTATACTTTTAAATACATATACTTGTATGTCGAATAACAATTAAAATAACAAATATATTTAAAGTATTAAAGAACTTACATTCAATGCCAATGCTTTGACTTCAAAATACAAAGAAATATGTCGATCTTTCAATTCTTTTTCTAGACTGGTATGTAAATTTGGATTTCATGAACAAAAATATTTGGGTGAGGCACAGAACCGAAACGTTTTCTATTTTTAAATCACAATTATAATAAATAGATATTTGTGCTAAAAGAGTTTCAAATCAGCTGTTTTTAATGAGGGAACGAGGGTGAAATACTAACCGCAGGGCGAATTTTTTTATCGTTTCCAAGTTAAATACGAATTTTACACCCAAGTTCAATTTAAATTTTTATGTAATCCTTTTTAAAATACTCGAAAAACTTATTTAAATAAAATTTACCGTTAGTGATACTTTTTGAAAAGATTAAAAACTCGCCATCAACTCGATTAGTCACACACGTTTCCTCATTAAAAAATATCGATATATACAGATTTACACCCGTGTACAAATTGTTTTAAAGATTAATAATAAGAATTGTATTGTACGTAGTAGTACCCAATTGCTCGTATAATCTCGTAAACTATAAGTGATATCGCCGTAATTCTTTTTAATTTTCCTAAATCACCTCTATTTATTACAATGTATTTAGTACATTTTTTAATCAAGTCCTTGATTCCGCCGAAAAAGTATTACAAACTTTTTTTTTGGAAACACATCAAAATGGCCACCTTCAGGTCACTCTACGTTAAAACTTTCCGACCCCTGAGGCCGTTTTTTCATTTTGAAAACAGAAAGTAATGTGTAAAAGTCATATCTAGGCTATACAAGGAAAGGGGAATCTCTTCGAAACCGGCAGCCAGGACAGCAGCCTTCGCAACTGCCGCTGTGCGGACTGACGCTTTGTCGTGAAATATCCGGACACTTTTGGAGAGACTCCCGCAGCGTTTCTCTTATATAGCGTATGGTAGCTACTTTATTAGGATAGCGTTGTTTATCCCGTTGATAATAGTACTTTTTCCGGTAAAATCAAACAACAGGATTCCTTGGTAGTCATAAAAGACCAAAGCCATAATCTTTCTCCGCA
>JXOV01006547.1:9356-21455 GCA_001014945.1 Clogmia albipunctata
GATTATTATGTTTCATTTAGAAAAGTTTCATTTTTTATTGAAGCATAAATGAATGAAAACCAGTACTTTTTATATCAAAAATTGGGAAAACGTTATGTTCTGCTTGGATGTAAAGTCCTAATTTTCAACTCGGAAGCGATGAAACACTCGCCACCGGCTCAAATGTTTCACACCCGTTTCACTCGTTAAAAAACAGTTGACTGTACTCCCTTGTAGCACAAATAACTATTTGAAACAAATTAATTCGAAAATTGTGACATTTCTTTAAATAAAAAAAATTCAATAGATAAAAAAGTGACATATTATGAAACTCATATCGATGTCGAACAGCTTACTTTTAAAAAAATGCAAAACATATTTTATGCATTTTTATTGCATAAAATTGATATTATGGCACTTAAATGATATGTTTAGGTCGTTTTGTAGCACAAGTGCTTTAAAGAATTCTTTAAAGCAGTAGTGTTTTTTTTCTTTATTATTAAAGTGTGACTTGCGTGAAAGAAATCCTTTAAGTCAATGGACGTCAGTTTTACTGTATATGATTTGACCGTTTTTAACGGCTCGTTTTCAAGTAAATAAGAATATTTAATAAACCACAATTCTGGAAACTCTATGAAGAGAGAGATGGAAAATATTTCAAATTTTTAATTTAGTTTATAATACTGGCCGCTAAACTGAATTTTAAATAAAAAGATGAATTTTTTAGATTAATTTGTTATATAAAAAAATCATAAAATTGTGTATAAAATATGGTCGATAAGCATTATTAAACACTCGGGCCTTTGTTAAAGTACTCGTTACGCTCGTGGCTTTAATCAACCTTATTGTTTAATAATGCATTATCTTATCGCTGTTAATTCGTATATAATTTGATAAAATAATTACTGAAATATAACAGTTAAAACCCAAACTTAAAAATAAATATTATTTTTATTTGCAGAAATAGTTGGGAATCGGTCAAAACATAGTACGCATCTTGTAGGGAATGGTACGGTGGTGTATCAACGAATATTCATTATAATCAATACCAAATATTTTGATACTAACAAAAGATCAAATAGAGGGGAGCGGCACGACTAATCGGTCGTAGAAATAAACTCGGCCTAAACGTAAACCCTTTATTTAAAAGTACTGTTCAGTCACTTTTCATTAATGACTTCATTTAAGTAGTGAATGACCAGTGATTAGTGAATATGAGGCAAGATCATAATTTTTCAAAGTGGTAAAATGATCCGTTTTTTAATGAGGAAATGAGTGTGAAATACGAACTCTTTAAATAACTAATACTTCAGTGATAACAGTTCATAATGAAGAAAAACCACTGAAGTGAAAAACATGGTAAAACAAAATTGATGCTATAATAATAGGGAAATTACGCAATCGTATTTTAACTCACTTATTTTCTTTGGCGTGGAGATAAGTAGTTAGTTGGGTTCCCAATATAAAATTATAGTCACTCATAAGATCGATTAAACCTTCAAGTGATTCCATTGCCACTGGCTTGTCTCCGAAATAGAATTTCTTAATATCATTGGCAACCTTATTGCAAATATCAGTGCCCTGTTCTACATTCAAGGAAAGCGGTATCATCCTGGCCATGTCACTGTCATAGGAATCTATCTTTGGGATAGCATCTGGCAACATTAAAATACCTTCAGCAGATGTGTAACCGATCATTAAGGGTTTGTCATTGGCAATCTTCATTAATTCCAAAGGTGATTTCGGGATCATTGTTCCGTCTACAACTGGTTTCAAAGCTAAGGATAAACCTCTTCTTTTTTCATCTTCAGTCAGGCATTTGTGCATGTTCTTCAATAACTCTAATGGAGTCGCTTTCATAAGGCAGTCATAGATTTCTTTTGGTTCCTTCAAATCCTTTTTAGCAATTTCATTTGCTATTTTATTTACTTTGTATTCCGGATTCTTTTGAATCACCCATTCGTTTAAGGCTGTTCCACTTTGACAAATTGCCTTTTGGAAGTACGGTTTGGAATCGGGACTGAGGAAATGAAGATGAGTTGAAGCACTTCCGGCACTCTCTCCGAAAAGAGTGATATTTTTCGAATCACCTCCAAAAGATCCTATATTCTCATTGACCCATTTCAAAGCAAGGAGCTGGTCTTTCAAACCAGCATTCCCCAAAATTCCCGCTTCAGGATAATGCAGAAATCCGAATGGACCGAGACGGTAATTAATGGTCACAACGATTACATCTTTTTCTATTAAATACTTTGGACCATATAACTTTTCACTTCCACTGCCAATAAAAAACCCGCCTCCATGAATCCACACCATTACGGGAAGCTTTGGACTTGATGCTCCTTCGGGTAGTTTTGGAGTATAGACATTCAAGTAGAGGCAGTCCTCCGAGCCAATATACTTGCCTGTGTAAGGATCTTTATGCATAGAATCCTGACCTTCCGCGCTACAATCTTGAATGTCATTTTTAAATCGAGCCAATGGCACAGGAGGTTTAAATCTTAAATTTCCCACTGGAGGCTCAGCAAATGGGATGCCCTTAAAACTGAAATATGGTCGTCCATTGTCGAACTTCTCCGTAACACCACTTAAAACTCCTTGGGTAACTTTCACTTGAATTCTTGCCATTGCTTTAGCTTTTTTCGCTACAATAAAAACAAAGTCCAATTAGACACAGTCCAAATAAACAACTTCTTATCTATTATCAACTACCTGACGAAGTGAGATATTTTGGCGGTTTGTTCGAATGAAAATATCAACACTTACTGAAAAGTACTACTTCGGATTATCAACTTTATCTGTGAAATGTGTTTTATTTTTGTCTATCTCTATCAATTACATATACAATATTACCAGATAAGAACACGCGTTTTTATTTTCATTGAGATAATTTTGCATTTAATTCATTTCCTCAGTTTAAGCGTATGCTATAAATATTTTTTTTATTATGAAATGAGTATATTTCGTTTATTTGATTAAAAAGTGGGTCAATGAAAAGATAAAGTTTCTTTTTAAATGTTCGTTTCCCTATATTTGTGACCATAGAATAAAAACGTTGATATTGAATTATTGGAGTTATTTTTTTATATTTTGTTAACTAATTTAATTTAATTTAAGTTATTTTAATAAATTGATAGTACAATGTGAAACTCGAAGTTTATTACTGACAATGTGAACAACTTTATCTGACCTTTATTATTCATCTCAATACGAGTAACACACTACATTTTTATTCAAAAATCAAGTACTTTTTTTAGTTTTATGTTGTTCTGAAAATACAAATTCATTGAAAACTGGTTTAATATATTTCTTACAAATAGTAAAAATTTTACCTTCAAAACACATCCTCATTTTGGATTCTCCCACAATTTACGTATACATATTTTGAAAACGTTTTTATTTTATTGATAAAACAATTTATTCTCGACCCGATTTGATATGTTAGTACAGGGGTTCCCAAACTTTTGAGTTCCGCGGCGCCCTTGCCAAGGTAAAATTTTGTCACGGCGCCCTTTAAGTTAGAGCCAGAGAGTTAGTGCAGATTCGACCAAATATAGCGACAAACTAAAATCAACGTGTATGAACTTGGTGATCTCTGCACAGTTTTTCAAAGCGGGTGATAAATCTTAAGACTGCAACTTTCTTTTCTGCTTTGCCTAGATAAAAAAAGCAAAATGAATGAAAACTCATGTTCTTTAAAACAAATTTGTTTGCTGTTTTTTAATACATAACCAAAACTGAATTTTGTGTTGTGACTCTTGGTTGAGCTTATGCCTGGAAAGCATTATGGATCCACACTATTTTTCGACAATTTCAACGTATTTTGAAAACCATTCGTTGTTTTGTGAAAAAAAGCTCTTGACAAACAACCAAAATGTGCGACCCTTTTTTAATTATTACCAATTAAAAACAGTTTTGGAACCTCTGTGTTAGTAGATACAATTAGATTAAATTAACTTTTATTATTTGCACTTTCGTGTAGGTAGAAAGGTTAGCTTCCCAGCATCCATTTGAGTTTTATAATGCCTCGCTTTGTCGCACTAGTAAAAAATTTGAATTTTTCAAAATTTCGGCGTCATTTTGAGGGGAAAATTGTGTAATTTTTAATCCAGGTCGTTATAACGGGCAAACAGAGACCGTTGTTAATCCAAGTATTTTTTTAAATTATATATACGTGAATTTGTATGGAAAGTAAAAACCTGCTGGGGAGTAAAATCCGAATTTCAAATATTAAATTTTGACAGTAACTTTTCATGACATTTTTTTAATGGTAGTCCAATAACCTAAATGATTAATTCCTTATTACGATTAACAGAAAAAAAATCGAAAAATTAAGCTATTTTCAACGGACTATAATATATATTAACATATAATACATTTAATAATTAAGTAATCAAAAATGTAAAATTTAAAATTTAAAAAACACAATCAAAATTTCTTATTTTTCAACAAATTTAAGATTATTTAAAGCAAGCCAAATTATATGATGACCTTTGAACTTTAATTTGGTTAAATTTGCTTATCTAATACATGTACACTCCAAATCAAGTTCTTAAGTACACATAATTTTATTCCAATAGAAAGAAAATTTAAAAAAATTCAATTTCATTCTTTTATTTAGATGATTTTTTTTCCTTTTCTATTCCTGTTCCTTACAGGAATTGAAAGAAATTCTAAACCTCAACCGACGGGCTTAGATTTTTTCATGACTATTTGTGTTCAGTGTATTATTAGTCAATTAATAGCACCTAGACCGGTTGAAAAAGGATTCAGTCAATCCTACGAGCCCATGGATCGAACCCATGACCTCCGAAGAGGCAGCCAGATGCGTTAGCGCATCGGCTACGAGGCGAGTTGTTTTATATAGAAACAAAAACTAAAATATTTTTTTGAACAATTATTTTTAAATTTTTATTAAAATTTAGAATTAATGTAAAATAATCTGAAATTTTTATTAAATATTATTTAGTTTTATTCCTTTTTATTCTACGTGTATTACATTTGTGATGATATTTTAAATTTATTTAAATGTTTGTTTTTTTTAATTAATATAATTTTATTGGTCTAGAAATGAATCAAACTCTATATAAAAATCTAAATAGAATAAAATATAAAATTTAACCACATGAACCGGAGTGTATTTTTAAACCATTCGATAGCTGTGGTTTAACTTTCCGTTGAAAAGATTGGCTGAGATCCAATGTAGAAAGCCATTCCCGCTGACAAGAAGGGAATTATAGCTGAATGAAATCGGCTTTCTGCATTGTTTTAAATGGCACGGATCCAACGATTTATGACATGAGGGATTAAGATGGCTTCTTGGTTGGTTGACTTGACCAAAAAGGTGGGATTTCAGATTAAATATCGAGACATGGGCGGAAAGGTTTGATCTCAACCTTAAAGTCAATAAAGACTTTGTAAATATTTGTATGTAAAAACATAATAATTATTCTGAAAAAGGATTAGTTATTGTTATTATTATTTTTTAATAAGGATTTTAAAATCTTTTTAAAAAGTTACCTTTTATCAAAATGTAGATAACAAAATGAATTTTAATGTATAATGTGTTTGAGAAGTTAAGTTAAGTTTTGAAGTATTTGCATATTTTTGCTTAAGTCAAAACAATAATATAATACAATAATAATATAATTTTTTAATACTGATCATATTAAATAATGTTTAGAATTTAAATTTGATATAATTTCAAGTTTATACTTACGGGAAAGAATTTTCACCGGAATACGTTACCTTTTTCAGTCGCGATTTTCTCAAATCCCGATGAAAGAGAAATCTTAATTGGTTCTGAAAAAGGGTTTAATCAATTTAGTCAAAAGTTCTGTGTGTGTGTTCGTGTAAATTAAACCCGCGAGCGACAGTTGGATGTTAATTTATTTACGGCTGAGAATCGACTAAAGTATAACAATTAAATCAGCGCTCGCCGCGCTTTGCAGAAATGAAAGGTGCTTATTCAACGCATTCCCAGTCGAGGGGAAGAAGAGAAACAAAGGGGAACAAATAAGCCGGAAAGAAGAAGTCGCCGCAAAAACTGTCATTGAATCTGCGCCCGTCACATTATACAAAAATATGACGTCATTGCCAGTTTATTTATTATCAATTTATATTGTGACTAAAATTTAATGAAACATTTTGATGTTTCATTCTTGAGACTAGAATAAGAAGGATGAGTCGAATAATAAGTTGTATTTTTGGGCCGTGATTCTATAAGCTCACGATAAATTTCCATGTTCGCCTTGGCGAACGGTTTTACATTGAAAAACATTTCCATTAGTGCAACTAGCGGAATCATTTCATATTTCAGGTTTTTTCGAAGATATTTTTATTTTGACTCTATATTACTTTACTTTTGGTAATACAAACGAAGAATGGATATAGTTAGAATACATTCATAATATTTTCACTTGGAAAAAACAAGTAATTAATTAAATATGAGGTGAAATATGAATGATCCCTTTGAACCAAATTTAAAAACACACTTTTTGTCACCTGAAAATTTAATTTATATCGAAATAACACATCAACACGATCAATATTATTATTAATTATATCTTCCATTTATATAAATCAATATCTTTATTTTTTATGTAATTTACATAAAACTGAAACATTTATCAATAATTGAAATTTTCAAAATTTTCTTGTTTTTCTTAAGCGAAACACAATTTCCGCACAATAATTCACTTTTAAACACTGTACTTAATCATTTCAATGGGTATTTTAATTTGAAATCCTTGAAATATAACATAAAATTAACGAAATCAATCGAATTATTTTTTGGATGAAAATTAAACGTCAAATATAGCGACGTTATTAATGAAAGCCGTTACCATTTCCAATTGGAATCTTCGCCAAGCGAAAGTGGAAATTAGTCATGAGCTTATAGAAACACTGCCCTGAATGGAGTTGTATCTTTTCATTTCTATAGTTCTTTTTTCATGCTTGTTTCTATTCATTTTTTCATGCCGTGATGATTATTATGTTTCATTTAGAATAGATTCACACTTTATTGATCCATAAATTAATGAAAACAAGTACTTTTTATATCAAAATTAGGAAAAATAATTGGAATTAATGAAATTTGGTCATCATTCCTATAAAGTTTAATTTAAATTTGTTATTTTAGTACGATTCAGAACTTATACCTAAGACACGAGTTAAAAAATATTATACATTATTAAACAAAAAAATCTTAATAGGCGTGAAATTTGATTCAAAACTTTATTCGTAAAAAAAAATCAAGTAAATATCACTCACAAAAACTGCTTACAATGTAACATGTCAACTGCACGGATAAGAGGAGTACGAGTAGTTTTAAATAAATTTTGTAAAAAACAGATGCACTCAATATTGTTTCACAATTACACAAATTGAAAAATAATTTGAAATTCGTGGTGATGGGTTAATAATTTGCTCGTAAACCCTTATCTCATCTCCCATCATCCCGGTTTGTTGTAAATAGTCCATTAAAAGCTTAGTTTTCAGCAGTTACATCGAGTTTGGAATTGCATGTGAAAGGGGATACAATAAAATTCGAAATTCGCTCTCTGTCGAGTGTTGCTACTCGTATCGTGGCCATTGAAGATTCAATTTCACAATTTTCGCAAACAAAATCCATCATTTTTTGTCCGCTTTGGCGAGCAACTCGTTGAGACGATTGTTGGCTTTAATTAGTTCGAATTTCATCTCTTGTATTTTATCATTTTTAATTTGGATGAGTTTTTCAACCCTGATACTGAGCGCTTGAGGCTCTAGTCCAGCAACTGACAGGACTTCTCCTAGAATGGCTTCCCTCTTTTCAGTTTCTTGTTCTAAAAGAGCGATTTTCCTTTCCAACAAAACATTTTTCAAACCTGTTTTCTGTTGAAGTTCTAGAATAGCTTCTTCAAAACGCATTTTTAAAGAATCTCTTTCCTCACTTAGGTTCTCCAGTTGCATTCGAAGCTCTTCAGTTTCCCATTTTTGGGTGTTTAACTGCTTTTCTGCATTAAAACACCTTACTTTGGATCTAGCCAAAGCAGATCGATCTCTTTCGCTATTTTCTACCTTTTTGCGAAGTTCTGCTAGGTCTGCTCGAGCTTGTTGCAAGGGTTCTACGAGGCGCTTATTTTCTGCACTAACTTCGTACACTATTTTCTCATTCTTCTCAGCAGTAACTCTAAGTTCCTCCATTTGTTCTTTCAAACTACTGATCAAAGCCAAGTTATTTGAGGTTATATCAGCATAGTAGGTCTTTAGTTCATTGTAAGCCTTATCATGAGCTTCAATCAGCTTAGATATTTGGCCATTCTTCCTTTCCTCAATCTCTTCAATTTCCATTCTCTGTCTCAAAGTGTTCTCTTCTACATATCTTTGGAATTTTATCTCCTGATGATCAAGCATTTCCTTAAGTTCTCTTTCAAACTTGACTCTTTCAGCTGTCAATTTCTCACTTTGTACGAATTTTAGTTGCTGCAGTTGAAGTTCCGTTGACTCTTCCTTTTCTCTTAAAAGTCTTCGCAATTCTCGTTTGTCCTTTAGAAGCTCTTGTTCCTGCATTCCATGATCTTCTTGAGCAGTCTTCAGTTGTGTCATGTATTCTGCTCGCATTTCTCCTAATCTCGTCTGGTTTTCATACTGCAAGTGCTTCATCTGCTGCATCACATTCTTGATGTCAATCTCAGCCATCTCTTGAGCCACTTCCACCTCGCGATCCTTGTTTCGGATTGTTGCTCGGGCCTCCTCTGGAATTATTTTAAATGAATAGAATATATGAAATAAGTAAAAGGACGTAGAAACTAGCAATGGAAAAATCTGTCAATAAGTCAATTCTTACCATTTTTGCTCAATAAACCTCAAATTACCGACAAAAAACCGCACGAAATTATATATTATTGATTGATATTTCGAATAACAAAACTTTTATAAAATAATTTGATTTGTTTTCACATTTAAACTATGTTTTAGTAGTTCTAACTGTGTGGACGGTTTGTAGGGAATTTAATAATCTTTATTTTAATATGGTTTGGCTAAAATATGTCGAGCCGTTTATTAGTTACGGCGCGTAATAGCCTAAAAAACCTATGTCAGAAAATATTATCCGTGATTGTGACTTTATTAGCTATTCTATTATGTCAATGTTGGTATTCAAGGATGCATAAAGTGGACAGTTTTCGATAGCCATCATTACTTTACTTGAATTTAAAAATTTTTTATACTATTTTCTAATTTTTCCAAATCAGGGTTTTTAGACTTTCAATGTGAGCTACTGCCGGCCTGCTATGACATTGTAACCCTAACTTTTGCAATTCTGGATATATTTCGGATTATCTAACTACCCCCATCAATAGATTGTTTATATAATGCCCATAACGGAGAAAAAGGGGGTGCGGCTATAACGCTGACCCATTCGGCATTTGCGATTTTTCGTTTTTTTCGCAATTTCGCAAAATTGATTCATATATTTGCAAATCTGCTTTTACCTAAAGTTGTAATTTGTAAAGAGATATACTGTGTGTAAATTTGAAGATCCAATTTCTTTTGGTTCAAGAGATATCAAGGATAAGCGACTGCGGCTATAACCTCAATTCACACTGTAAATCCTATTCTTCACTAAACCAAAAGAAACGTGTTTGTTAATTTGTTTTAAAGGTTAAGTTTTTACTGTTCGATCACTTAAAAAATTAATAGCTCGTGAAATCGAAAACGCCAATGTACCGAATCTATTACAATTTATATTTGTATAGAAACGTTTTAATAATTTCAAATGAATTTGTTCTTTTTTCTGACAATGAAACTTTCAGCGCTTGCTTTGTTTTCGATTGGTAAGAGAATAATAATATCATAGAAAATAGTATTAAATATTAAAAAAAATTTATTGTTACAGTTCTTGTGTTGACAAAAGTGGTCTGCGGTGATGATGAATGCATAAAACCATGTCCAAAAATATTTCAACCAGTGTGTGGTTATAGCGAAAGGACTGGCAAATATGAAACCTATGGAAATCTATGTATTTTCGAAATCGCACAATGTCAAGATGACTCTGTAATATTTATTAAAGATGGATGTTGCAATGACCAGTGTATTGATACTAAGTTGGTTTGACAATAGATTGTTTCTGTGCTTTTCTATATTTATATTCAAACCATAATAAAATTACATTAATAATTACACGACTTGCATTTAAGAACAGTAGTATCTCGATTATCCAATACTATACATGACACTCGTTTTATGGACGAAAACCAGCCGCTAGGTAATTATAGCTTCACTTAGGAAAGCCACACGTGGGTCGAAATATTGGTTTAGACTGATAATTCTGCGGCCTGCAAGCCTGCGGAAAAATGGTTAATGAGTCCTTTTGTGACATCAACCATGAATGAGGCCGGAGATTTATCAGACTATTTCTCATTTTCTTTGTAACTACTACTCATTTTCTTGCTCTACTGCGAAATTGTTATTTTTACACTTGCGTTATTGTTATTCTTGACCGTTGATTTTATTATATTTTAATTTAAACATTGGTTAAATCAACGCTAATTAACAATAAGGTTGTACGGATCTGTGGTGGTATTAGTAGTGAAACGTCATAAGCAGGAGACCATTCATTGTTTTGATTTTGTAGGAAAGAAAATTAGCGATAATATTGTAACAAAAGACTTTTAAAGTGATTAAATACGTGTGATAACTACTTTAGACAAAAACTTTTGGGTCTAATAAGTTGAATATTACTTATTTGAAATGCGAAAAAAATCACAAAAATTCTCTCACCCAATTCGGTCAAAAAGTATTGAAATTTTAAGAAAACAATGCTAAATTCGATACAAGATAAAATATAGATAACAATATACATATGTCTAGTCCTCATTTTAACAATAAAAAAACGCCAACCAGATTGATACGTGAATTTTTCTTCCGGCTTATGACGTCACGTAAAATCCGGTCGGTTTATACAAGATTGAGTGACTTTGGGTTAACTATTATAATTATAAACTTAATAGCATTTGTACACTTGTATTAAGATGAGAATTTACTGAATTTTCTTCTTCTTTGGTATTATTCTATACGATTGTTGTAAATTATTTTGCTTTTACACCCAATTAATTGTTTGAATCGTCATATATTAAAATATTTTCAACGTCTATTTAAAAATCATTTTGAATAAAAACTCATATCAATCGTTTTGACGAATTTTACTCGTGTTTAATTAAGGTCCATTTATCCCACACGTTGTATAAATAACTATTAATTTTTGTTTGGGTTCGAATCGCCATCATTGTCACCAAGTAATGCTTTTTCTAATAATCTTCTTGTCCTTTCTTTCTACTTTCGTTTACAATTCTGTATTTGAAAAATTTCCTAATTTTGTTAAACTTTTCTCGACGTGTTCCAATCCATTGAATGAACTGTTGAATTGTGGAAGAGAATGGTACATACCTTCATAGACAAATAGTACATGAAAACCAGTTTTCGATGTGAAACAATATTGGATAATTGGCAATGAGCTAATCACTCATTCCAATTAACAGTGATAACCGAAACCCAAAAAAAGCTTGCAATAATATACGTAAGTTATTGTGATTTATGTGTACTTTTATCGTGTTGCACATACTGACCATCAAAGAAGTTATTTAAGATTTTATCACAAGTGAGCAATAGTTGTTGTTGTAATTTACAAATTAATTGCGAATAATAAAAAAATAATAAAATCACGAATGCACCACTTATTGGACAGAGTTTAATAATACCCTGTTATAATTTGTACGATGGTCATTTAAAAAACAATAAATTAAATAAAAAGTCGAAGAATCTGTCAAAATTTTAACGCAATATCCTAGTAGGCCGCCAGTAGCTCACAATAAATTTGTGAAAGCCCTAATTTCGAAAAATAAGAAAACAGTGTAAAAAAATTAAAAACTCTGAAAATCTTCCGATAAATATTGAGAACTGGACTCTTTTTGCATCTCTGGATACATATACGTATATCGTGATGGTTAGACACGTTACAATTGCTTATTCGTCGTGTAAAAAAATTACTCATAATAAAAAAAACCCTCAGTTCACACATTCCTAACATAAATAACTTTTATTAAATCAGAATAATAGTTATTTAAACAACGTGTGGGA